>JAQFZT010000287.1:0-29987 GCA_034696325.1 Camisiidae sp. | reverse complement strand
TGAGCTAAACCCTAGAAAGTACATCATTATATTATGTATAAAGTTAAGGAATTTTCTTAATAATAAATAAATTACAAAAATATACTTTCTTAAAAAAAAACTTAACTTTATTTTACAGGATTTATTCTTTTAATTGTGGTTCTTGCCATTAATTTGAAATTCTATAATTGGGAAACATTTTTAAAATCCTCTTTAATGCAAATCATTTCATTGATTCCATTCATCTATTTTGGTATCGATTGTTCAACCATTATTTCATTCGCATTAATAATAATCTATTATTTATTTTTGAAAATTGATAAAATTAATGAAACTATCACTGACTTACTCAACAATAAAAGCAATTATAAAATCGTATCAAATATTAAGATATTTATTGTTGAACACAACCAAATATGTGAACAAATATCAATGTATGATAAATTCTGGAGGAATTCATACTTAATAGTCATATTTACTATTATTCCTATGAGTTTATGTTTTTTACACCAATTTTTGTTCGAAGACATAGAACTTAATATTAAGGTTCTATTCGGTTTCGGGACAATCACTCAATTATTGGTTATTTTTTTCTTACAATTTTTGATCGCTTCTCTTTCTTCAAGAATTCACAAAACAGTGAATAAGTTATTTAGACTTCAGTGGAAAATCAATGGATGGCCTTTTCGTACGAGAACTAAAATTAAACTTTTGATATGTTTTGAAAGATTAAGCAGTAAAAGGAAAATAGGTTTCTCTATTGGATCGTTGGCTGTCATGACATTTCTTCTATTTTATAAGGTTACGTTTTTAAAATTAATCTGAATTAAAAATTAAAATATTTAATTCTTATTTAATAGATTGTGGTCATGTATATAAGATATTTCATATTAGTCCATAAATTCGCTCAAAACTCAAAATTATAAAGCAAACATTTATTAAGGTATTTTTTTGACTCAATACTATTAAAGTTTTTTCAAATTCACATAAAATCCCAATAAAATATATTTCTAATCTGAAAACTAAAGATTAATTGAGAAAAACAGTCGAATTGTGTCAATTATTTTTGACAATTTATAGATAATTGAGTTTCTAATTTTTGTTAACAATCTACGAATGAATTATTCAAGATTAATGACAACAGTATAAAGTTTTCCATTTCCAACTTTCATAAATAGAAAATTACAATAAATATATGAATATATTATAAAAAAGATTTTCCCCTGGAATAAGAGAAAAGTTTTTAACTTTTGACTAACAAAAAATTTTTAAATTGAATTTACTTGAAATTTTCATTGAAAAAATATTCATAAATTATCGAATAGTTTACATTTATTTATTCAATACTATGAAAAAATTTAATAATTTTGTGTCTTGTCATCAATTAATTTCTAATCAGATACAATGATTTTTCGATTTGACTGACATTTTAAACCAAAATGCTATAAAAATAGTAAAGTACAGTATTGACAAAAAAGTTTTTAGTTAAAGTATTTGACATAATTTTGAATGCGTTAGTTAATGGATAGCGCCAAGAAATATGCATTAAAGTATAAAATTCATAAGTTTATACATAAATACGAATTTAAAATGCATACTATGGCTCCCTTATGCTAATGCACTTTTTCAATATAAACAGTCATTTATATTTTATGTTTTCTGTTTGTACATTTTAAGAGGGCATAACTTTATACATAAACTCTATTCAGATGTTTTATTGTTTTTAACCTAAATTACACCAAAAACCCTATTTTTGTCGATACTGTACAAAAATTCTATTGATATTTAATAAAAATAGTGCAATCATTACAGTGTGATTTTCTTTGCGAGTCGAGTGTAGCGTTGCCAGACGTCCCGGAATGGCCGGGACAGTACCGGAATTGACCTTTATGTCCCGGCCGAAGGGAAGAGTCATTCCTTGACATATAAATGTCCCGGAATATAGTTTACGATACTTTTAGAAGTTCGATTATATAATCAATGAAATAATCAATAAATATATATTATGAAACGCTATGATTGAGAATACTTTGAACTTAAATGCTTCACAAAAGCTGTAACAGAATCGACACAAAACTTTTTATAACCATTACTAAATAATAATAATCAATTAATTAGAGTAATGTAGCGTTGCCAGACGTCCCGGAATGGCTGGTACAGTACCGGAATATACCTCTGAGCTAGGTCGAAGAAAAGGGATCATTTATTGAAATACAAATGTCCCGGAATAATGTTAATGATACTTTTAGAGATTTTTTAGAGATACTTTTAGAGATGATATTTAATTATATATTTAAAATGATCGTTGATTATATATTTCGCTGAATACTTAAATTAAAATTGAAGGCTTCACATTAGATGTCAAAAGTTATTAACATAAACGACACTAAATTACAGAAATAGATTGAATGTTGTTATGGAAAAAGCGATGATTTATATAAAACTTGGGATGATTTCAAAACAGGTACAATACAAACAAATATTTCGCTCGAAAAAATAAAGCTTCATTACGTCTTACTGAAAAATAGTTGTCCCGGAAAGTACCGGAAAAATTTGAGGGATATGTTGAAAAGTCAAGGAATTACACTAAAGAAATCTGGCAACACTAAACGTGATTGAAGATTGAAATCAATCGGATTGAAAACTTGGATTGAATCCTTTTTTTCAAGTCAATCCGATCCTCGAAATGCTGGCGAACGCAAATGAGGATTGACTTGGATTGAGTGTACACTGACACAAATTTCAATGCTCTTTAATCATTGAATTTTTTCTGAAATCAAACCAAATGAATCCTCATTTATTTGTGACGGCGATCGCAAAGAGGATTGACTTGAACCTCTATTTTCAAGTCAATCCAATCCAAGCTGCATAGTGCGAACAGGCCTTAGTTCCTTGTCTGTTATATGATGTTTACATCTATGCTTAAGTTCTCTATCTAAAGTTTATTAACCATTCATTTTGAAAGACTTGTAGATCTGCATATCCATCAAAATCGAAACTTATGCATTATAAACCAGCAGTTCTTCCCATTATGAGAGGGAAAGGTTCGGACTAAAAGAGTGGAAGGCTCTAGACAAGAAGACTTTAGTTCTGAAAGTTCCTTATTCCTGAGGCTGAAGAAGAGGAAACTTTTAAGACGTCATTTATCCTGCGTTAGCCTTAAATTACTCTGAATCTCTGTCATAAAGTGATCAGTAATTGAAAAAAGTTAGTTTATTGTATGACTCAATCTTTTCTAAATAATGATAGTCAATAATTGCATTTTTAAAAATCAAAAAGATTTCATTCATTTTAAAGATAGAATTTATTTATCAGAAACTTATAAAAATTAATACGACATATGTTTGGGATATTCATTAACGAAATATGAAATGAGTGATTTTTCGAACAGTGATAGGAAAATTCTCTATTTTCTAGCCTCAAGACTATGTAAATACCCATTTGGATCTAAAACCGGGAATCAGTTAAAACTCGTTCAAACTATTTTTGGAGATATAGAACAGATAAGTGTTGAGATGGGGTTGGATCTCAAAATTAAAATTTGATACGCACTAAAAGTGTTTACAAGTTTAAACCCGTTAATCACTTTGGATTTTCTTAAGATATTCTACTTAACATTCAATGGTAACATCATATTAAAAGAAAGCTATTAACTTTGATTATCCTTGATAATTCAAGGGAAAGTTGCACAGGATGTGTTAGACTCCCCAAATAAATTTAACTACTAAACTACTAAACTATAAACAGGTCTGAAAAAAATCACATCTGCAAAACTCTTTCGAAACTAGTTTTAAGAAAGCTCGTGATAAATAGAAAACATATTTTCTCCCATATATTTATGATCTGTTTCACAGAGAAAAATTCAATCATCTTTAAATATATCGAATAGAAATGCTGTTATCAACTATAGTAAAAATTCTTTTGAGTTTAACAATTTGCATATTATGTTTTCACCTGATAAATGCTGAAGAAACTAAAAGCAGTTGTAGTCGAACTGAATTCGATGAAAACTTATCTATTATTTTAGGACTTTTTGGCGTAAATGGTGTTAACTTTCCTTCAAATGAAACAGAAATGGATAAGTTTTGCAGGTCTTATAATAAGTTTCAATACTTGAAAAAAGGATCTCCAAAACAATTTTTACTTATTGTTTATAAATTTGATTAATTATAGTCAAAGTGAGAAAAACGAGAAATTAACAAAATCTTTTATCGATGACTGCCTGAAAGGATACTCAAAAACAGTAATGTTTATATTCGGTAATAATTTGAAGTTGTGGTTACAACAGTTTTGCGGGAAAACTCCTACTGAAAGACTGAAATTCATAAATTGGTCCGAATGTGGAAACAGTGGAAAGAAAAGAACCTCCAAATGTTGGAATAGATTAATGACTAATCTCTGGAAAACAAGAAAGATTGAGGACTCACAGGACAGGATTCCTTCTATGTGTTGGTCAGTAATTTTTAAAATAAATAAAAAAATTATTATATATTTTTGCTAATGAATAGACTATTCTGTTTTTCCTCAATCATTCCAATGATTCCTATAAATTAACTTATTATTATTGATAGTAATTTCTTGACATGGAAGTCGTGTACTTTAAATGTATTCAAAGACATCGGTTCTCCCACATGTCCTGCCGATGCTATAGAAGGATTTGAAACACAAATCAATAAGAGTACACTTGATGTCCTACAAGTTCTTTGTGATGAATACTTCGAAGAGACGACAATGTGTGGTACTTTGAAGGAAAGACTACCCAAACAAACTCGAGGCAAAAGACGCCGTATTATTAACAGAACACCATTTTTAGCACTTTTTGAAATTTTTGAATCATTACATTAATTAAATCACTGTATGATTTGATTGTCATTTTTCACACTGAATTAGATCCGAAATTATTCTCATTGTGCACACTTTTAATATTGAAGAAATTAAGTGATCATTTGGAAGCACTTTTTTATTTTAAATATTTTTTGGTATTTGTATTGAATTTAATCTATTTCTTAAAGTTGTAAACATTTATGAAACGAATAAAAAGTTATTGTTCTTCAAACTTTTTAAATAATATAATTTGTTATACATTTATAAAAATCCCTTGTTTTTGAGATGTGCTAAACCCGCGACTGCGGACTGAAAGCCTGCGTTGTAATCCATGGCCACCTCATTGTGGACATAATCTTTTCTGCTGTCTTCATATTTATCTGAATCATCGGGTCCTCCAACGAGTGCACCGGTCAGTATATGTGGGTTCGGACCTGATATGGATTAAAGAGAAGAGAGTTAGAAATGTTAACTTTATAATTGATGTAGACCTTGACATTTACCTGGATTATCAAAGGCTGAATAATCACACTGCGCAGGGATATTAGGACAGGAACTAAAATGAATTAAGATTATATTATTAGTAATTAATTACTTTCAAGTTCGCGTCATTGATATAGACCTCGGTCTATGATGTGGTCTTGTGGGTGGGTTCACACCAATACCAACTACAAAACTACGTCCCGTATCACCCAATGCATAACCAATTTGTTTCTTTGCTAACTCTCTATAAGCTTCACTGTTTATTCCTAAATCTGCGGCCTTTATAAAGTTAAGAATTATTTTGTCAAATCTTAGTTTTAAAAAGTATTAACTCACTTGTAATAAAAGCAGAGCTGCATTACTGGCGTGTCTTAAAGGTCCCCAAATCTCGGCATTGAATAGCATTCCTTTTGGAGTGCGTTTGGCGTCTTTAAGCAAAAAATCGCTATAACTTTGAACTATTTTCTTATACTTTTCTTCACCAGTAATTTTTGCGATGAGTACTTGAAGGCCTGTTTAACCAAAGTCAGAGATTAGTCTTATAAATAGTTAGCTCTGAAATCACAACCATTTAAAAATGTATTCAAAGATGCAAAACGAAAAGATAGTAACTTTGTCATTAACCTAAGTTAAGTTCAAGTGTTGAATCCATTTATGGTAACATACCATGAGTCTTGTCGTCCCAGAAAAAAGCGTCAACTCGTGGCGGAGCAGGTCTTTCAGAGAGCTTAAATTCAGTCCAGTGTTTCTCGAAATCAGTCTTATATTTGCTATCATTAGTAGCCCTCAAAAGCCATGCGGCACTCCATCCGAGTTCATCTCCGTATCCACTCATTGACCGGTAATACCCGTTGACTGCAGAGATAGAGGTTGAATACGTTGCTCGGTTTTCATTAGCGAATGCATACAACTGTTTTGCGTGTGTTAACAGTTTTGCAGAATATGTCGGATCGGATTTTCTGAAGACCATCGAAGCGGCAGCCATTGCAGCGGCTGTTTCTCCTGCCAGATCTGAACCGGGAGCCGATTCTGTGATCTTAAAAGCTGGTCGTTTAAGTCCAGTCTTTCCCCAATCTTCAGGTCTACTCCAAACTCCGTGATCAGCTCCTCCATCACCAACTTGTCCGTAAAGTTCACGTTCTTTGATGTGACACTTGAATGAAGATATTGTTTAATAAAAAGATAAATAATTTTTTTAACACTTTACTTTCAAGAAATAATCGGTTCCCCATTTGATCATTTTATGGACATTTTCTAATTCTCCTGCTTTGACATAAGCGTCTTCATAGTCAATGACACCCCACGAAACTACTGTTATTGTATACGCCATCGGAAAGTTAAACTTAACTAAATCTCCGGCTAAGCAAAAGATGAAAAACTGTTAAATGACTCAATTTTTTACTGAATTTTGACAGTAAAGAGATTTTTACCATCAAAATAACCACCGGTCAAATCTTCGCCATTAGTTCCCTTATCGTCAAGCATAGAGTCTCCTCTCCAGTGAATTCTATTATCTGCTGGAAGTTTACCTGATCTCTGGGCCTCATAGAAGAGTAGAGAAGCGTGAAGTACTTTATTATAATCATAATTACCATTACTACCGATCGGCGGTACTGTTATTGGATAAACAGTCGCAACAATACCTTAAGAAAATATTCAAAGTTTCTTATCTGTTGTTCCTTACTATCAAGGACTTCATAAAAAATCTATTTATTTGTTTTGTTTTTTCAATACCTATATCAACATTTTTGCCATTAAAAACAGCTTTTATAAGGTTAGCTCCTGCATCCTTATCAGCTTTTGCTTGAAATGTCAGCTTTAAAATTGTAGACTTTTTTAGTACTCGTGTTGATTCGTCATTCACTATTGTGAAATGCTTCTCATCTTCTTGTGATTTTATTTTTCCGCCTATCATTACCTGATTTTTAGTTAAAGAAAATTAATTGAAATGCAAAACTCATAACATTTTAGTTAAGATCAAAACCTGAAGCAGAACTTTATCATCAAACTTGAGATCTAAATTCCAGCCATCATTTAGATCTTGATCAATAGGGACACTGAGCTCTGCCTGATAGCCTCCAGTGTATACTTGAATGAATTTCCATTCACAATGTATTATCGCAATCAATCCGATCAAATGCAATAAAATTATAAGGAATTTTGTCTGAAAATAAAAATCTAGATGAAGAAAATTTTAGTTATAACCAAATTGAAATCCATACCATTTTGAAATCTTTTTAATTTCATTAAATATAAGTTTAGTCACAAACTGTATAAAAATAACTTTAATTCTTTATTTCATTCAATGTTAATTAATTGGCATTGAAAGATAGCAATAAGATAAAATTTGCTTATCTATTAAGAGAAAGTAACAGTTGGCGAAAATTTTGTTTTTCATTTTTCTACTTTGTAACGTCTGATGAAATTTTTAATTAAAAAATTAAGAAAGAGATTAAATTTATCATTTGCACGTTTCACAATTCCATCACACCTGTAAATATTAGTATATGTGTGATAACCCCCACGAAAACATCATTTACGGAGTTCAGTTCAGCATACAATCAATTGTTTACTTATGTTTTATTATTTATTTATTGTTTGAAATTAGCGGAATTGTAGTTAGAAATATGTTTCAAGGTTTCAAGTGTATTAACTGTTTCGAGTAAAGAAAGCTCTCACATTTTTAAAACTTATTAATATTTTCTGGAATAAGTTAATCATATTTAATTTGTCTGAAGTAAATTTTAAGAAACAAACAAGTCTATTAAAGTCTAAGGTTTCTACAGAGGTAATCATGATTAGTGAATGAAGAGTTTTGAGTTATTTTTAATACTCATAGTCTATAGTTAGACGGGTAAACTTATTTGCATTCTTTGCTAATAGTTTGAAAAGTTATAAAAGAAATATATCTTAAAATTATCTAAATTATAAACATGAAAACATCTAATCAATCATCTATGATAGAGAGCCCTTGAAAATAATTATAATGTTTGATAAATTCCCTAATGGAACACTTATCAATTCATCAGATACTAGTAAATGCAGAAAAACTAGTTTTAAATTGAAACCTTAAAACAGAGAGTATTGAAAAGGTATATTCCCAAATGAAAAGTTCTTGAAGTATATTATATTCTAAATCATTTCAATTTTTATTCATATCACTTTTATAAACCATTCGCGACTTGTTTTCTCGATTTCGAGTTGTTAACTCAATTATATAGATATGTCAAAGATATTTGGATTATTAATTATTATCGCAGCGCTAACAAGTATTTGTAATGCTCAAAATAAAAGCTGCAGAGCCAGGTTAGTTATTTTTGATCAATTATACGGCTCACCGACTTTCATCAATTATTGTTTTTTACTGACACTTTATTTAACTTCCAATTTTTCAGTGTTTTGGAATCAAAACTCGCACCTTTGATTGGAGTCTTTGGAATGAAAGATATCAAATTCCCTGAAAGTGAGCAAGAAATGGAACAGTGGTGCAGGTAATTTAAAAATCATTTATATTCAATAAACACTTCTCTTGTATTTAGCAAAGTTTTTTTTCAAATTATTCATTTATTTTATTAATGACCTCAGAAGATAGAAGTAATTAATTATTTGATTTCAAAATCACTTTTAAATAAAGGAATGAATTAAATGAAAATTTTAATGAATATATTTGAACCTTTTTTAAAGGTTATTAAGATTTAAGTGTATTTAATCTATCCAAAGAAAAAATGAAATTTTCTTTTTAAAGGGTTCAGAACTTTCCACTAAATTAGCTTTATTTACAAATTTTCCTCTTGGAGTTGTGCACTGCTTTAATAATCTGTTCCAAGAATTGAATAAAAATTAGTTTAAACTCTTTAGATTTAGTGAAAAATTAATAATTATTTATTAAATATTAATCCGAGCGCTTTCGATTCTCTCTGGAATCCTAGTCAAATTTTCAAACATATAAAACAAAAATGACATAAACTAAATTCAAAATTTGCTATAAATCCAAGTATATTACTCAACATTAATTAAAATATACTTTTCAAGCAGTAAACAAATTTTTCTCTTAAGCGCATCTATTTGAGTAAAGAGCAAAATAAGATATTTTTCAAGGTTCAATAATCAAATTAATGCCCTTTCTTTGATTTTTAATATTTCATAATTCCTTTTACCATAAAAGAATGAAAAGTCTGAAAAGACAGAGTGTACTCCTTGCTAGAGATAGGGAACTGCTTCAATAAACTTATCAATAGTATGTTATATTATTTGATCATTAATGTTGAATAATATTCTTCGATACGGTATTGTGTTCTGCCGCTAAGAGATAATTATTTTGCAAATTCATCTATAAAAATTCTAAATATATTTTAAGCAAATATTTTATAATATGTATTTTAAATCACTTGACCATTTATTTGAAGATTTTTTTCAATTCATGAATTTCGATTTCTTTTTTTATGTACAGACTATTGTTCCCAACTCTAGTTTTCTTTCAGTTTTTTAGAGAAGTAAAAAGATATTCAATAATTGAAGTGAATCTTTTCTAAGAGCAAATGTAGCTCATAAAACCTAAAAGTTAACCTTAAAAGTTAATTGAAGTGGAAAATTTCTCTCAAATTGCGAAATGGAATTTTATTATGAAAAGTTCATTAGAAGATCAAAAGTCTTCTCAGCTTTCAATTATATCATTGTCTAAATACATAAAAATGCTAATCATTCTTGGAATCAACTCAATTAAATTTAAATGAAAACCTTGAACATCAATCAATTGAATCATGAAAGCTTATAATTCATCAGAAATTGACAGAAGCTTTAATTAAATTTTTTTCAGATCGCTTCCCAGAGACAGCAGTTCAGCGAAAAACTATGTAATAAAATGCTTGAGTGGATTATCAAAAACAATAATGTCAGTTACAGTTTACAGCGCAGATAAAGTTAATACTAAGCAATATTGCAATAATAAGGCTGAAAGAAATAATTACATATCGAGAGCAAAATGTGGTAATAGAGGAAAGAAAAATACAGCTAAATGTTGGACTGATTTGATCGATAAAATCTCAAATGTAAGAAATGTGAGCGAAGCAAAAATGAAAATCCCTCTATTTTGTTGGTAAGGTCTGACTTAATTGACACAAAATTCTGAACAATTTTACTATACATGACAACACAGATTTGTTTTAACCCAAAGTTAGTGTATAATATAAAATATTATGCTTCTCTTCGCGAATTGAGTGCACTGTATTGCAGGGCTCATTGGAAAAGCATTCCAAAGTTATTGATTTAAAGTTTATATTTCTTAAAAAGGAAAATATATTTCATCCCAAGTTTGAGTAACATATTTAATGGTTTAATGGTTGAAACCTCGCACTCGATTCGCAAAGAGAAGCAGAAGTGTATATTTTTGGTAAGAACTAATGTCGAAGATTTTTATTTTCTAAGGTAAGAAGTAATTCCAGAGGTATAGACTAATGCAGAAAAAATCCAATAGTAATTTGCATTTTACAACACTTATTAACAGAGTACTTATTAAGAGGTCCCGAAAATCACATGAGTTTGAAAAACAACAGGGAATAAGATTTGAGCTCACTATTAAGTCCCTAAAGTATTGAAATCATAGTTTTAAGAACCCCTTAAATTCCGGTTTTGCTATTTAAAGTCCCGATTTCTACGAATTTATATGAAAAACTAGAAAATTTGACAGATTTCGCACTTGAAAAATTGGAATCATGTTTAGCTAAGAATAAGGACTTACAAAAATTCACTTTAGATTCATTTGATTTTCGTATCAAGACAGCTTATGCACCTCTTGTTTCAGTTGAAATTGAGAGATCTTTCTCAACTTATAGGTATATTTTACTGATAAAAGATACAGTTTGTTGTAAGAAAACATTGAAAAATTTATTATGTTAAGATTTAATGATTTTATTAATGATCATAAAAATTACTTTTTTTCAATAAAGTAAAAATTTCCACATTAAAAAGTTATTTTTTCGCCCGGAAATAACTCCCGGTTTTACCCTTTTTTCCCTCCCTGATCCCAAACGATTTTGGCTGTTTTAAACTCCCGGAGATCGCGGCTCTGCTTATTAATCATGTGGTATCAATTTATGATTTAAATCTAACCTTAACTTGGCTTTTTGAATTGATCCTAAATTAGGCAGCAAAACAGCAGAAAACTGGCCACTTGGCAATCAATAGTTGGCAGTAAACTGTAGAAAGTATGCATAAACAAGAAGAATACTTCGGAGAGTAGTAAGTAATCTTTAAAAACTACTGCCTGCCCAAATGTTTAGTTACCGCAAGCTTTCTTTCCACTAATGTGTTTTTGAGATATGATATAAAGCAAATTACTAGAGGATTTAGATGTCTTCATTTGTCTATATTTGAAGAACTACTCATTTCCCTAATAAAAATTGTTTCATATTGGTTTTCAACAGTTGAAAACACACAGATATATAGGGTTTCAATGAAATCCTTGTTGTCATGTAAAGTAAAATTCATTAAATGTCTAGAAATGACTTCAATTATGTATTTAATCATGTCTTGTTTTCAGTGCTTTTTATGAGTGGAAGTCATGCACTCTTGATGTTTATAGAAGTATCGGTTCACCCATTTGTTCTGAGAGTGCTATCGAAGGATATGATC
This sequence comes from Camisiidae sp., assembly GCA_034696325.1. Lineage (NCBI taxonomy): Eukaryota > Metazoa > Arthropoda > Arachnida > Sarcoptiformes > Camisiidae > Camisiidae sp. Next base: position 18,071 of record JAQFZT010000287.1, on the reverse strand, counting down.
AGCAAATATCTCGCGGATCATTAGATCCTTTGAACGTATTTTGCAGCGAATATGACGATGAATCGGATAAATGTGCAAATATTAAAAAACATTTACCAAAAACAAGATCTAATAAAAGGAGAAATAAAACGCCTTTTCCGGCAATTATAGAAGTTTTCGATACTCTATAAACAATGTAAACTTTCAACAAACATTTTAAACCCGTGTTTCAACAAAAAGAGTTTAAAGATTCGTATTTTCTGTCATTCGTGTCTTTCATTTCCCAATTTTGACTCTACGAAAAGTTTTATAATAATAGACTCATTTTATTGTTATGAATCGACTGTAACTTCATAGTTGAGATTAGTTTGAAAATTTCAACATTATTGCAAAATTTTATTGTAAACAAAATAAAATATAATTTATTCTTCATCATAATATTATTGAAGAATAATTATAAAAATAAATAAAATTCCGACGCGAGTTATTATACTGAGTCAGATTTGTTTGATATTATTTCCAATTTGTTTTCATTTATTATCAATAAATTACTTTCCTTTGAAAACTTTGAATTTATGAACTGAAATAAAACTTGTTTCTAAAATTTGAAAAAAATTATTTTAAACTATTGCAAAACATATCTGTTTATTAATTGTGTCAGTAGTTAATTAGGTTTTATACGAACTTGTATTTATAATTTAAGGATTTAATTAAAATTTAAATTTTTACAAAATTAAAAACTTTAATTTAAATATGTTTTCACTGAAAAATTGTTTTCTTTTATTTCTTTTAATTAATTGTTTTATATGTTATACCAAAGCAAAAAATTGTAGTCTCATTGATCTGGACAAAAATCTAGCTTTGATTACAGGCATCTTTGGCTTAAAGGAAATTAAATTTCCTCAAAACAACGTAGAGATGAAAAAATACTGCAAGTAATGAAAAGTAACTTTAATATAAATATATTAATTATTCGAAATTAAGTTATCTTTTCCTACTAAAGAGCTATCAATGATAGCAATAGATTTTCCACAGAATTTAATGAAAAATGTCTTAAAGGCCTACCGAAAGCATTTTTCTCTCAATTAATTTCTAAAGTGAACAAAATTAATGTCCACTACTGTAGTAATAATGAGAAAATAAGAGAAAGAGTGTTGCTGTGGTCTAAATGTGGAAATTATGCAAAGAATACAACTCACAAGTGTTGGAATCGATTACAGCGGAAAGTTTATAAAATTGAAAAAACTTCAATTAAACAACAAATTAAGATTAAGTGTATCTGTTTGTTAGTATTTTCAAGTCAACTCAATTCTATGTTAACGAGTTATTTCTTATTAAAAAAATGTTATGCAAAACTTTCTCTCAAATTACAGGTACTTTAATAAATGGAATACCTGTATGACTGACACCTATCGAAATATTGGTCCACCGACTTGTTCACAAAGTGCATTTCATGCCTATAATGTACTGATTAGTAGTGGTTTAGTAGACTCTTTTTCGTTACTTTGCGCCCAAATTCGTCCCAATTCTAGAGAATGTGGAAAAACTAATCAACTCATTAAAAATACTAGACTCACAAATAGAATAATGTATAAAACATTTTTCATAGACTTGTTTCGTATTTTGAACATTCAGTGATTAGATTTTTGTTAAAATATTTATCATTATGCGATAATTGATCTTATTTTTAAAATAATTTTTGTTTAACTGATTTTATTATTTTCATAAAAGTTTTTATTTAAAACATTTGAAAAGTGATTTTTCCTTATTTACTCCTAAACCCATTTTAACTGAATAGTTATTTTTATGATACTTTGAAATAGCACTCGGCTTTGCTTAGCATTCTTACTCCCTTCTAAAAATATATGATTGGATTAAATTTATAAAGCTTAAAAGTTTTTGCATCAATTAATAAAAACTAAATTATTACTCAAATAAATTGAAATTTTTTACTCATAAACAAAACATTTTATGCTTAATACAATTTTTGAAATTAACAAAACACTTTTTATCACATATAGTGAGTCGTAAAACTATTTTATAATTGATTCGCCGCATCATAAAACAACACATTGAATTTTTTTAGTGTTGCCTTTACTAGACACTAATTTAAAGCTATAAAAATAAGTTTAAGTTAAAGCCTTACCAAAAGTTTCATATTAGTGTCTAAAATAGGCACCTAAAAATTAATTCAATGTGTTGTTTTATGATGCGCTCAGTCAATTATTGTATTAAAAGTTATTTTAATAGAGAACAATTAAGTAAAGTTTTGAGTAACTTTATCTCAAAGATATGAAGTTTCAGGCAATGCTTTTGTTTGCAATTATAACTACTTTGGTTATCGAATATGAGGAAGTGATTGGTGAGATTGTTAAAGCCTATCTATGTCCAGCAGTTTGCTCAAACAAAGTATGTCCACCTTGTTGTTGTTGCAATCATTGTGGACTCTCTTCTGTATAGCTTTTTTAAAGTTCAACAAGAATCAGAAGAGAGTCCACAATCATTACAACAACAACAAGGACCACAACAAAATACTGCCCTCAGCTTTCTACTGGTTTACCTACAAATCAATGTAAGTGTTTTGAAGAATTGGTTATGAAGTAGACTTACCACCTATTCTTTCTCCCAATCCTGTACAAAAATTATCAAAGAGGAGACCCTTATACATATTTTTGGAAAATTAAATTTTATGAAATAACTCACACGAAATACGACTCTTTAATATTGAAAAAATCAATAAAGTAATGAATTAAATTGAATAACAAAAAACGATATGTGGTTCTAGAAGCTCAAAAGATACCCACATAAATATTTATTAATTATTTAAGATTCTGATACTTATTATTGGGTTCTGTACTGAAGAAAAGTAAAATCACAAATTTTAAGAACTTAATTATTTTTATTAATTAAATTTCGTTTATACACGGCTTGGGTAGAAGACAGTACAACACTTATTCATTGAAACAGAGTTTATAAACTGTAAAAAACTGTAGAATTTTACTGTACTTGTAAAGAGATCTGTGAGACGACAAAATAGACAATAAATCAATTAATTGACGCCAAATTTATTAAAATTGATATTTAAATTAGAATTATTGAACCTTCTTTTCTAAGAAATCTCTTACGAAATCTCTTAAGAAATTTCTAAGAGAACTCCAATTCAAGGCTAAAATCTTATTTTTCTGCAAAAATTTCTTAGAATACAGGAAATGCAATACAGTTTATAAACTCTGTTTCAATGAATAAGTGTTGTACTGTCTTCTACCCAAGCCGTGTATAAACGAAATTTAATTAATAAAAATAATTAAGTTCTTAAAATTTGTGATTTTACTTTTCTTCAGTACAGAACCCAATAATAAGTATCAGAATCTTAAATAATTAATAAATATTTATGTGGGTATCTTTTGAGCTTCTAGAACCACATATCGTTTTTTGTTATTCAATTTAATTCATTACTTTATTGATTTTTTCAATATTAAAGAGTCGTATTTCGTGTGAGTTATTTCATAAAATTTAATTTTCCAAAAATATGTATAAGGGTCTCCTCTTTGATAATTTTTGTACAGGATTGGGAGAAAGAATAGGTGGTAAGTCTACTTCATAACCAATTCTTCAAAACACTTACATTGATTTGTAGGTAAACCAGTAGAAAGCTGAGGGCAGTATTTTGTTGTGGTCCTTGTTGTTGTTGTAATGATTGTGGACTCTCTTCTGATTCTTGTTGAACTTTAAAAAAGCTATACAGAAGAGAGTCCACAATGATTGCAACAACAACAAGGTGGACATACTTTGTTTGAGCAAACTGCTGGACATAGATAGGCTTTAACAATCTCACCAATCACTTCCTCATATTCGATAACCAAAGTAGTTATAATTGCAAACAAAAGCATTGCCTGAAACTTCATATCTTTGAGATAAAGTTACTCAAAACTTTACTTAATTGTTCTCTATTAAAATAACTTTTAATACAATAATTGACTGAGCGCATCATAAAACAACACATTGAATTAATTTTTAGGTGCCTATTTTAGACACTAATATGAAACTTTTGGTAAGGCTTTAACTTAAACTTATTTTTATAGCTTTAAATTAGTGTCTAGTAAAGGCAACACTAAAAAAATTCAATGTGTTGTTTTATGATGCGGCGAATCAATTATAAAATAGTTTTACGACTCACTATATGTGATAAAAAGTGTTTTGTTAATTTCAAAAATTGTATTAAGCATAAAATGTTTTGTTTATGAGTAAAAAATTTCAATTTATTTGAGTAATAATTTAGTTTTTATTAATTGATGCAAAAACTTTTAAGCTTTATAAATTTAATCCAATCATATATTTTTAGAAGGGAGTAAGAATGCTAAGCAAAGCCGAGTGCTATTTCAAAGTATCATAAAAATAACTATTCAGTTAAAATGGGTTTAGGAGTAAATAAGGAAAAATCACTTTTCAAATGTTTTAAATAAAAACTTTTATGAAAATAATAAAATCAGTTAAACAAAAATTATTTTAAAAATAAGATCAATTATCGCATAATGATAAATATTTTAACAAAAATCTAATCACTGAATGTTCAAAATACGAAACAAGTCTATGAAAAATGTTTTATACATTATTCTATTTGTGAGTCTAGTATTTTTAATGAGTTGATTAGTTTTTCCACATTCTCTAGAATTGGGACGAATTTGGGCGCAAAGTAACGAAAAAGAGTCTACTAAACCACTACTAATCAGTACATTATAGGCATGAAATGCACTTTGTGAACAAGTCGGTGGACCAATATTTCGATAGGTGTCAGTCATACAGGTATTCCATTTATTAAAGTACCTGTAATTTGAGAGAAAGTTTTGCATAACATTTTTTTAATAAGAAATAACTCGTTAACATAGAATTGAGTTGACTTGAAAATACTAACAAACAGATACACTTAATCTTAATTTGTTGTTTAATTGAAGTTTTTTCAATTTTATAAACTTTCCGCTGTAATCGATTCCAACACTTGTGAGTTGTATTCTTTGCATAATTTCCACATTTAGACCACAGCAACACTCTTTCTCTTATTTTCTCATTATTACTACAGTAGTGGACATTAATTTTGTTCACTTTAGAAATTAATTGAGAGAAAAATGCTTTCGGTAGGCCTTTAAGACATTTTTCATTAAATTCTGTGGAAAATCTATTGCTATCATTGATAGCTCTTTAGTAGGAAAAGATAACTTAATTTCGAATAATTAATATATTTATATTAAAGTTACTTTTCATTACTTGCAGTATTTTTTCATCTCTACGTTGTTTTGAGGAAATTTAATTTCCTTTAAGCCAAAGATGCCTGTAATCAAAGCTAGATTTTTGTCCAGATCAATGAGACTACAATTTTTTGCTTTGGTATAACATATAAAACAATTAATTAAAAGAAATAAAAGAAAACAATTTTTCAGTGAAAACATATTTAAATTAAAGTTTTTAATTTTGTAAAAATTTAAATTTTAATTAAATCCTTAAATTATAAATACAAGTTCGTATAAAACCTAATTAACTACTGACACAATTAATAAACAGATATGTTTTGCAATAGTTTAAAATAATTTTTTTCAAATTTTAGAAACAAGTTTTATTTCAGTTCATAAATTCAAAGTTTTCAAAGGAAAGTAATTTATTGATAATAAATGAAAACAAATTGGAAATAATATCAAACAAATCTGACTCAGTATAATAACTCGCGTCGGAATTTTATTTATTTTTATAATTATTCTTCAATAATATTATGATGAAGAATAAATTATATTTTATTTTGTTTACAATAAAATTTTGCAATAATGTTGAAATTTTCAAACTAATCTCAACTATGAAGTTACAGTCGATTCATAACAATAAAATGAGTCTATTATTATAAAACTTTTCGTAGAGTCAAAATTGGGAAATGAAAGACACGAATGACAGAAAATACGAATCTTTAAACTCTTTTTGTTGAAACACGGGTTTAAAATGTTTGTTGAAAGTTTACATTGTTTATAGAGTATCGAAAACTTCTATAATTGCCGGAAAAGGCGTTTTATTTCTCCTTTTATTAGATCTTGTTTTTGGTAAATGTTTTTTAATATTTGCACATTTATCCGATTCATCGTCATATTCGCTGCAAAATACGTTCAAAGGATCTAATGATCCGCGAGATATTTGCTGATCATATCCTTCGATAGCACTCTCAGAACAAATGGGTGAACCGATACTTCTATAAACATCAAGAGTGCATGACTTCCACTCATAAAAAGCACTGAAAACAAGACATGATTAAATACATAATTGAAGTCATTTCTAGACATTTAATGAATTTTACTTTACATGACAACAAGGATTTCATTGAAACCCTATATATCTGTGTGTTTTCAACTGTTGAAAACCAATATGAAACAATTTTTATTAGGGAAATGAGTAGTTCTTCAAATATAGACAAATGAAGACATCTAAATCCTCTAGTAATTTGCTTTATATCATATCTCAAAAACACATTAGTGGAAAGAAAGCTTGCGGTAACTAAACATTTGGGCAGGCAGTAGTTTTTAAAGATTACTTACTACTCTCCGAAGTATTCTTCTTGTTTATGCATACTTTCTACAGTTTACTGCCAACTATTGATTGCCAAGTGGCCAGTTTTCTGCTGTTTTGCTGCCTAATTTAGGATCAATTCAAAAAGCCAAGTTAAGGTTAGATTTAAATCATAAATTGATACCACATGATTAATAAGCAGAGCCGCGATCTCCGGGAGTTTAAAACAGCCAAAATCGTTTGGGATCAGGGAGGGAAAAAAGGGTAAAACCGGGAGTTATTTCCGGGCGAAAAAATAACTTTTTAATGTGGAAATTTTTACTTTATTGAAAAAAAGTAATTTTTATGATCATTAATAAAATCATTAAATCTTAACATAATAAATTTTTCAATGTTTTCTTACAACAAACTGTATCTTTTATCAGTAAAATATACCTATAAGTTGAGAAAGATCTCTCAATTTCAACTGAAACAAGAGGTGCATAAGCTGTCTTGATACGAAAATCAAATGAATCTAAAGTGAATTTTTGTAAGTCCTTATTCTTAGCTAAACATGATTCCAATTTTTCAAGTGCGAAATCTGTCAAATTTTCTAGTTTTTCATATAAATTCGTAGAAATCGGGACTTTAAATAGCAAAACCGGAATTTAAGGGGTTCTTAAAACTATGATTTCAATACTTTAGGGACTTAATAGTGAGCTCAAATCTTATTCCCTGTTGTTTTTCAAACTCATGTGATTTTCGGGACCTCTTAATAAGTACTCTGTTAATAAGTGTTGTAAAATGCAAATTACTATTGGATTTTTTCTGCATTAGTCTATACCTCTGGAATTACTTCTTACCTTAGAAAATAAAAATCTTCGACATTAGTTCTTACCAAAAATATACACTTCTGCTTCTCTTTGCGAATCGAGTGCGAGGTTTCAACCATTAAACCATTAAATATGTTACTCAAACTTGGGATGAAATATATTTTCCTTTTTAAGAAATATAAACTTTAAATCAATAACTTTGGAATGCTTTTCCAATGAGCCCTGCAATACAGTGCACTCAATTCGCGAAGAGAAGCATAATATTTTATATTATACACTAACTTTGGGTTAAAACAAATCTGTGTTGTCATGTATAGTAAAATTGTTCAGAATTTTGTGTCAATTAAGTCAGACCTTACCAACAAAATAGAGGGATTTTCATTTTTGCTTCGCTCACATTTCTTACATTTGAGATTTTATCGATCAAATCAGTCCAACATTTAGCTGTATTTTTCTTTCCTCTATTACCACATTTTGCTCTCGATATGTAATTATTTCTTTCAGCCTTATTATTGCAATATTGCTTAGTATTAACTTTATCTGCGCTGTAAACTGTAACTGACATTATTGTTTTTGATAATCCACTCAAGCATTTTATTACATAGTTTTTCGCTGAACTGCTGTCTCTGGGAAGCGATCTGAAAAAAATTTAATTAAAGCTTCTGTCAATTTCTGATGAATTATAAGCTTTCATGATTCAATTGATTGATGTTCAAGGTTTTCATTTAAATTTAATTGAGTTGATTCCAAGAATGATTAGCATTTTTATGTATTTAGACAATGATATAATTGAAAGCTGAGAAGACTTTTGATCTTCTAATGAACTTTTCATAATAAAATTCCATTTCGCAATTTGAGAGAAATTTTCCACTTCAATTAACTTTTAAGGTTAACTTTTAGGTTTTATGAGCTACATTTGCTCTTAGAAAAGATTCACTTCAATTATTGAATATCTTTTTACTTCTCTAAAAAACTGAAAGAAAACTAGAGTTGGGAACAATAGTCTGTACATAAAAAAAGAAATCGAAATTCATGAATTGAAAAAAATCTTCAAATAAATGGTCAAGTGATTTAAAATACATATTATAAAATATTTGCTTAAAATATATTTAGAATTTTTATAGATGAATTTGCAAAATAATTATCTCTTAGCGGCAGAACACAATACCGTATCGAAGAATATTATTCAACATTAATGATCAAATAATATAACATACTATTGATAAGTTTATTGAAGCAGTTCCCTATCTCTAGCAAGGAGTACACTCTGTCTTTTCAGACTTTTCATTCTTTTATGGTAAAAGGAATTATGAAATATTAAAAATCAAAGAAAGGGCATTAATTTGATTATTGAACCTTGAAAAATATCTTATTTTGCTCTTTACTCAAATAGATGCGCTTAAGAGAAAAATTTGTTTACTGCTTGAAAAGTATATTTTAATTAATGTTGAGTAATATACTTGGATTTATAGCAAATTTTGAATTTAGTTTATGTCATTTTTGTTTTATATGTTTGAAAATTTGACTAGGATTCCAGAGAGAATCGAAAGCGCTCGGATTAATATTTAATAAATAATTATTAATTTTTCACTAAATCTAAAGAGTTTAAACTAATTTTTATTCAATTCTTGGAACAGATTATTAAAGCAGTGCACAACTCCAAGAGGAAAATTTGTAAATAAAGCTAATTTAGTGGAAAGTTCTGAACCCTTTAAAAAGAAAATTTCATTTTTTCTTTGGATAGATTAAATACACTTAAATCTTAATAACCTTTAAAAAAGGTTCAAATATATTCATTAAAATTTTCATTTAATTCATTCCTTTATTTAAAAGTGATTTTGAAATCAAATAATTAATTACTTCTATCTTCTGAGGTCATTAATAAAATAAATGAATAATTTGAAAAAAAACTTTGCTAAATACAAGAGAAGTGTTTATTGAATATAAATGATTTTTAAATTACCTGCACCACTGTTCCATTTCTTGCTCACTTTCAGGGAATTTGATATCTTTCATTCCAAAGACTCCAATCAAAGGTGCGAGTTTTGATTCCAAAACACTGAAAAATTGGAAGTTAAATAAAGTGTCAGTAAAAAACAATAATTGATGAAAGTCGGTGAGCCGTATAATTGATCAAAAATAACTAACCTGGCTCTGCAGCTTTTATTTTGAGCATTACAAATACTTGTTAGCGCTGCGATAATAATTAATAATCCAAATATCTTTGACATATCTATATAATTGAGTTAACAACTCGAAATCGAGAAAACAAGTCGCGAATGGTTTATAAAAGTGATATGAATAAAAATTGAAATGATTTAGAATATAATATACTTCAAGAACTTTTCATTTGGGAATATACCTTTTCAATACTCTCTGTTTTAAGGTTTCAATTTAAAACTAGTTTTTCTGCATTTACTAGTATCTGATGAATTGATAAGTGTTCCATTAGGGAATTTATCAAACATTATAATTATTTTCAAGGGCTCTCTATCATAGATGATTGATTAGATGTTTTCATGTTTATAATTTAGATAATTTTAAGATATATTTCTTTTATAACTTTTCAAACTATTAGCAAAGAATGCAAATAAGTTTACCCGTCTAACTATAGACTATGAGTATTAAAAATAACTCAAAACTCTTCATTCACTAATCATGATTACCTCTGTAGAAACCTTAGACTTTAATAGACTTGTTTGTTTCTTAAAATTTACTTCAGACAAATTAAATATGATTAACTTATTCCAGAAAATATTAATAAGTTTTAAAAATGTGAGAGCTTTCTTTACTCGAAACAGTTAATACACTTGAAACCTTGAAACATATTTCTAACTACAATTCCGCTAATTTCAAACAATAAATAAATAATAAAACATAAGTAAACAATTGATTGTATGCTGAACTGAACTCCGTAAATGATGTTTTCGTGGGGGTTATCACACATATACTAATATTTACAGGTGTGATGGAATTGTGAAACGTGCAAATGATAAATTTAATCTCTTTCTTAATTTTTTAATTAAAAATTTCATCAGACGTTACAAAGTAGAAAAATGAAAAACAAAATTTTCGCCAACTGTTACTTTCTCTTAATAGATAAGCAAATTTTATCTTATTGCTATCTTTCAATGCCAATTAATTAACATTGAATGAAATAAAGAATTAAAGTTATTTTTATACAGTTTGTGACTAAACTTATATTTAATGAAATTAAAAAGATTTCAAAATGGTATGGATTTCAATTTGGTTATAACTAAAATTTTCTTCATCTAGATTTTTATTTTCAGACAAAATTCCTTATAATTTTATTGCATTTGATCGGATTGATTGCGATAATACATTGTGAATGGAAATTCATTCAAGTATACACTGGAGGCTATCAGGCAGAGCTCAGTGTCCCTATTGATCAAGATCTAAATGATGGCTGGAATTTAGATCTCAAGTTTGATGATAAAGTTCTGCTTCAGGTTTTGATCTTAACTAAAATGTTATGAGTTTTGCATTTCAATTAATTTTCTTTAACTAAAAATCAGGTAATGATAGGCGGAAAAATAAAATCACAAGAAGATGAGAAGCATTTCACAATAGTGAATGACGAATCAACACGAGTACTAAAAAAGTCTACAATTTTAAAGCTGACATTTCAAGCAAAAGCTGATAAGGATGCAGGAGCTAACCTTATAAAAGCTGTTTTTAATGGCAAAAATGTTGATATAGGTATTGAAAAAACAAAACAAATAAATAGATTTTTTATGAAGTCCTTGATAGTAAGGAACAACAGATAAGAAACTTTGAATATTTTCTTAAGGTATTGTTGCGACTGTTTATCCAATAACAGTACCGCCGATCGGTAGTAATGGTAATTATGATTATAATAAAGTACTTCACGCTTCTCTACTCTTCTATGAGGCCCAGAGATCAGGTAAACTTCCAGCAGATAATAGAATTCACTGGAGAGGAGACTCTATGCTTGACGATAAGGGAACTAATGGCGAAGATTTGACCGGTGGTTATTTTGATGGTAAAAATCTCTTTACTGTCAAAATTCAGTAAAAAATTGAGTCATTTAACAGTTTTTCATCTTTTGCTTAGCCGGAGATTTAGTTAAGTTTAACTTTCCGATGGCGTATACAATAACAGTAGTTTCGTGGGGTGTCATTGACTATGAAGACGCTTATGTCAAAGCAGGAGAATTAGAAAATGTCCATAAAATGATCAAATGGGGAACCGATTATTTCTTGAAAGTAAAGTGTTAAAAAAATTATTTATCTTTTTATTAAACAATATCTTCATTCAAGTGTCACATCAAAGAACGTGAACTTTACGGACAAGTTGGTGATGGAGGAGCTGATCACGGAGTTTGGAGTAGACCTGAAGATTGGGGAAAGACTGGACTTAAACGACCAGCTTTTAAGATCACAGAATCGGCTCCCGGTTCAGATCTGGCAGGAGAAACAGCCGCTGCAATGGCTGCCGCTTCGATGGTCTTCAGAAAATCCGATCCGACATATTCTGCAAAACTGTTAACACACGCAAAACAGTTGTATGCATTCGCTAATGAAAACCGAGCAACGTATTCAACCTCTATCTCTGCAGTCAACGGGTATTACCGGTCAATGAGTGGATACGGAGATGAACTCGGATGGAGTGCCGCATGGCTTTTGAGGGCTACTAATGATAGCAAATATAAGACTGATTTCGAGAAACACTGGACTGAATTTAAGCTCTCTGAAAGACCTGCTCCGCCACGAGTTGACGCTTTTTTCTGGGACGACAAGACTCATGGTATGTTACCATAAATGGATTCAACACTTGAACTTAACTTAGGTTAATGACAAAGTTACTATCTTTTCGTTTTGCATCTTTGAATACATTTTTAAATGGTTGTGATTTCAGAGCTAACTATTTATAAGACTAATCTCTGACTTTGGTTAAACAGGCCTTCAAGTACTCATCGCAAAAATTACTGGTGAAGAAAAGTATAAGAAAATAGTTCAAAGTTATAGCGATTTTTTGCTTAAAGACGCCAAACGCACTCCAAAAGGAATGCTATTCAATGCCGAGATTTGGGGACCTTTAAGACACGCCAGTAATGCAGCTCTGCTTTTATTACAAGTGAGTTAATACTTTTTAAAACTAAGATTTGACAAAATAATTCTTAACTTTATAAAGGCCGCAGATTTAGGAATAAACAGTGAAGCTTATAGAGAGTTAGCAAAGAAACAAATTGGTTATGCATTGGGTGATACGGGACGTAGTTTTGTAGTTGGTATTGGTGTGAACCCACCCACAAGACCACATCATAGACCGAGGTCTATATCAATGACGCGAACTTGAAAGTAATTAATTACTAATAATATAATCTTAATTCATTTTAGTTCCTGTCCTAATATCCCTGCGCAGTGTGATTATTCAGCCTTTGATAATCCAGGTAAATGTCAAGGTCTACATCAATTATAAAGTTAACATTTCTAACTCTCTTCTCTTTAATCCATATCAGGTCCGAACCCACATATACTGACCGGTGCACTCGTTGGAGGACCCGATGATTCAGATAAATATGAAGACAGCAGAAAAGATTATGTCCACAATGAGGTGGCCATGGATTACAACGCAGGCTTTCAGTCCGCAGTCGCGGGTTTAGCACATCTCAAAAACAAGGGATTTTTATAAATGTATAACAAATTATATTATTTAAAAAGTTTGAAGAACAATAACTTTTTATTCGTTTCATAAATGTTTACAACTTTAAGAAATAGATTAAATTCAATACAAATACCAAAAAATATTTAAAATAAAAAAGTGCTTCCAAATGATCACTTAATTTCTTCAATATTAAAAGTGTGCACAATGAGAATAATTTCGGATCTAATTCAGTGTGAAAAATGACAATCAAATCATACAGTGATTTAATTAATGTAATGATTCAAAAATTTCAAAAAGTGCTAAAAATGGTGTTCTGTTAATAATACGGCGTCTTTTGCCTCGAGTTTGTTTGGGTAGTCTTTCCTTCAAAGTACCACACATTGTCGTCTCTTCGAAGTATTCATCACAAAGAACTTGTAGGACATCAAGTGTACTCTTATTGATTTGTGTTTCAAATCCTTCTATAGCATCGGCAGGACATGTGGGAGAACCGATGTCTTTGAATACATTTAAAGTACACGACTTCCATGTCAAGAAATTACTATCAATAATAATAAGTTAATTTATAGGAATCATTGGAATGATTGAGGAAAAACAGAATAGTCTATTCATTAGCAAAAATATATAATAATTTTTTTATTTATTTTAAAAATTACTGACCAACACATAGAAGGAATCCTGTCCTGTGAGTCCTCAATCTTTCTTGTTTTCCAGAGATTAGTCATTAATCTATTCCAACATTTGGAGGTTCTTTTCTTTCCACTGTTTCCACATTCGGACCAATTTATGAATTTCAGTCTTTCAGTAGGAGTTTTCCCGCAAAACTGTTGTAACCACAACTTCAAATTATTACCGAATATAAACATTACTGTTTTTGAGTATCCTTTCAGGCAGTCATCGATAAAAGATTTTGTTAATTTCTCGTTTTTCTCACTTTGACTATAATTAATCAAATTTATAAACAATAAGTAAAAATTGTTTTGGAGATCCTTTTTTCAAGTATTGAAACTTATTATAAGACCTGCAAAACTTATCCATTTCTGTTTCATTTGAAGGAAAGTTAACACCATTTACGCCAAAAAGTCCTAAAATAATAGATAAGTTTTCATCGAATTCAGTTCGACTACAACTGCTTTTAGTTTCTTCAGCATTTATCAGGTGAAAACATAATATGCAAATTGTTAAACTCAAAAGAATTTTTACTATAGTTGATAACAGCATTTCTATTCGATATATTTAAAGATGATTGAATTTTTCTCTGTGAAACAGATCATAAATATATGGGAGAAAATATGTTTTCTATTTATCACGAGCTTTCTTAAAACTAGTTTCGAAAGAGTTTTGCAGATGTGATTTTTTTCAGACCTGTTTATAGTTTAGTAGTTTAGTAGTTAAATTTATTTGGGGAGTCTAACACATCCTGTGCAACTTTCCCTTGAATTATCAAGGATAATCAAAGTTAATAGCTTTCTTTTAATATGATGTTACCATTGAATGTTAAGTAGAATATCTTAAGAAAATCCAAAGTGATTAACGGGTTTAAACTTGTAAACACTTTTAGTGCGTATCAAATTTTAATTTTGAGATCCAACCCCATCTCAACACTTATCTGTTCTATATCTCCAAAAATAGTTTGAACGAGTTTTAACTGATTCCCGGTTTTAGATCCAAATGGGTATTTACATAGTCTTGAGGCTAGAAAATAGAGAATTTTCCTATCACTGTTCGAAAAATCACTCATTTCATATTTCGTTAATGAATATCCCAAACATATGTCGTATTAATTTTTATAAGTTTCTGATAAATAAATTCTATCTTTAAAATGAATGAAATCTTTTTGATTTTTAAAAATGCAATTATTGACTATCATTATTTAGAAAAGATTGAGTCATACAATAAACTAACTTTTTTCAATTACTGATCACTTTATGACAGAGATTCAGAGTAATTTAAGGCTAACGCAGGATAAATGACGTCTTAAAAGTTTCCTCTTCTTCAGCCTCAGGAATAAGGAACTTTCAGAACTAAAGTCTTCTTGTCTAGAGCCTTCCACTCTTTTAGTCCGAACCTTTCCCTCTCATAATGGGAAGAACTGCTGGTTTATAATGCATAAGTTTCGATTTTGATGGATATGCAGATCTACAAGTCTTTCAAAATGAATGGTTAATAAACTTTAGATAGAGAACTTAAGCATAGATGTAAACATCATATAACAGACAAGGAACTAAGGCCTGTTCGCACTATGCAGCTTGGATTGGATTGACTTGAAAATAGAGGTTCAAGTCAATCCTCTTTGCGATCGCCGTCACAAATAAATGAGGATTCATTTGGTTTGATTTCAGAAAAAATTCAATGATTAAAGAGCATTGAAATTTGTGTCAGTGTACACTCAATCCAAGTCAATCCTCATTTGCGTTCGCCAGCATTTCGAGGATCGGATTGACTTGAAAAAAAGGATTCAATCCAAGTTTTCAATCCGATTGATTTCAATCTTCAATCACGTTTAGTGTTGCCAGATTTCTTTAGTGTAATTCCTTGACTTTTCAACATATCCCTCAAATTTTTCCGGTACTTTCCGGGACAACTATTTTTCAGTAAGACGTAATGAAGCTTTATTTTTTCGAGCGAAATATTTGTTTGTATTGTACCTGTTTTGAAATCATCCCAAGTTTTATATAAATCATCGCTTTTTCCATAACAACATTCAATCTATTTCTGTAATTTAGTGTCGTTTATGTTAATAACTTTTGACATCTAATGTGAAGCCTTCAATTTTAATTTAAGTATTCAGCGAAATATATAATCAACGATCATTTTAAATATATAATT
Source organism: Camisiidae sp. (assembly GCA_034696325.1). Taxonomy (NCBI): domain Eukaryota; kingdom Metazoa; phylum Arthropoda; class Arachnida; order Sarcoptiformes; family Camisiidae; species Camisiidae sp. The sequence goes on along the minus strand of JAQFZT010000287.1, from coordinate 2,262 downwards.
AAATATCATCTCTAAAAGTATCTCTAAAAAATCTCTAAAAGTATCATTAACATTATTCCGGGACATTTGTATTTCAATAAATGATCCCTTTTCTTCGACCTAGCTCAGAGGTATATTCCGGTACTGTACCAGCCATTCCGGGACGTCTGGCAACGCTACATTACTCTAATTAATTGATTATTATTATTTAGTAATGGTTATAAAAAGTTTTGTGTCGATTCTGTTACAGCTTTTGTGAAGCATTTAAGTTCAAAGTATTCTCAATCATAGCGTTTCATAATATATATTTATTGATTATTTCATTGATTATATAATCGAACTTCTAAAAGTATCGTAAACTATATTCCGGGACATTTATATGTCAAGGAATGACTCTTCCCTTCGGCCGGGACATAAAGGTCAATTCCGGTACTGTCCCGGCCATTCCGGGACGTCTGGCAACGCTACACTCGACTCGCAAAGAAAATCACACTGTAATGATTGCACTATTTTTATTAAATATCAATAGAATTTTTGTACAGTATCGACAAAAATAGGGTTTTTGGTGTAATTTAGGTTAAAAACAATAAAACATCTGAATAGAGTTTATGTATAAAGTTATGCCCTCTTAAAATGTACAAACAGAAAACATAAAATATAAATGACTGTTTATATTGAAAAAGTGCATTAGCATAAGGGAGCCATAGTATGCATTTTAAATTCGTATTTATGTATAAACTTATGAATTTTATACTTTAATGCATATTTCTTGGCGCTATCCATTAACTAACGCATTCAAAATTATGTCAAATACTTTAACTAAAAACTTTTTTGTCAATACTGTACTTTACTATTTTTATAGCATTTTGGTTTAAAATGTCAGTCAAATCGAAAAATCATTGTATCTGATTAGAAATTAATTGATGACAAGACACAAAATTATTAAATTTTTTCATAGTATTGAATAAATAAATGTAAACTATTCGATAATTTATGAATATTTTTTCAATGAAAATTTCAAGTAAATTCAATTTAAAAATTTTTTGTTAGTCAAAAGTTAAAAACTTTTCTCTTATTCCAGGGGAAAATCTTTTTTATAATATATTCATATATTTATTGTAATTTTCTATTTATGAAAGTTGGAAATGGAAAACTTTATACTGTTGTCATTAATCTTGAATAATTCATTCGTAGATTGTTAACAAAAATTAGAAACTCAATTATCTATAAATTGTCAAAAATAATTGACACAATTCGACTGTTTTTCTCAATTAATCTTTAGTTTTCAGATTAGAAATATATTTTATTGGGATTTTATGTGAATTTGAAAAAACTTTAATAGTATTGAGTCAAAAAAATACCTTAATAAATGTTTGCTTTATAATTTTGAGTTTTGAGCGAATTTATGGACTAATATGAAATATCTTATATACATGACCACAATCTATTAAATAAGAATTAAATATTTTAATTTTTAATTCAGATTAATTTTAAAAACGTAACCTTATAAAATAGAAGAAATGTCATGACAGCCAACGATCCAATAGAGAAACCTATTTTCCTTTTACTGCTTAATCTTTCAAAACATATCAAAAGTTTAATTTTAGTTCTCGTACGAAAAGGCCATCCATTGATTTTCCACTGAAGTCTAAATAACTTATTCACTGTTTTGTGAATTCTTGAAGAAAGAGAAGCGATCAAAAATTGTAAGAAAAAAATAACCAATAATTGAGTGATTGTCCCGAAACCGAATAGAACCTTAATATTAAGTTCTATGTCTTCGAACAAAAATTGGTGTAAAAAACATAAACTCATAGGAATAATAGTAAATATGACTATTAAGTATGAATTCCTCCAGAATTTATCATACATTGATATTTGTTCACATATTTGGTTGTGTTCAACAATAAATATCTTAATATTTGATACGATTTTATAATTGCTTTTATTGTTGAGTAAGTCAGTGATAGTTTCATTAATTTTATCAATTTTCAAAAATAAATAATAGATTATTATTAATGCGAATGAAATAATGGTTGAACAATCGATACCAAAATAGATGAATGGAATCAATGAAATGATTTGCATTAAAGAGGATTTTAAAAATGTTTCCCAATTATAGAATTTCAAATTAATGGCAAGAACCACAATTAAAAGAATAAATCCTGTAAAATAAAGTTAAGTTTTTTTTTAAGAAAGTATATTTTTGTAATTTATTTATTATTAAGAAAATTCCTTAACTTTATACATAATATAATGATGTACTTTCTAGGGTTTAGCTCA
>JAQFZT010000286.1:0-29988 GCA_034696325.1 Camisiidae sp. | reverse complement strand
GTGATGTCTTTCCCGAATCATTCTCTCCTGTAATTATTCAAATTAATTAATAAATACTCATCTCATACTAATTGATTCACAAAAATACCGGTCATTGCATTGATTAAAAGTATTTTTAAAATTAAGTCAACGCATAAATTAAATTTACAAACTTTATCATTAAGTGACTATTTCTTAAGTATTAGTGTTTAGATTAAGATACAGTAGTTTTAGTTAAAGATAGTTGATTTGAGTAGATGTAACTTTTAGTAATTATCGCATTAAACGCGTCATTGAATTACAATCAGTTGTCTCTGTTTTTAAGTGTAAAATAAGCAAAAATTGCCTCAAATATCACTTGAACCTTATTATTGAACTGATAATAAACTTTGAATAGAATATTCTGAATAGAAATATATTTAATAAACAAATAAAAGATTGTATACCGAGAACTATAACGGCTTTATTTGAGGGCAATTTATTGGTGGCGCTCGTCTGAACCTGAGTTAAGATTGAAGACCTATTAATGACATGAATATTAATTATTAATTATTGATAAATAGATAGAAAATAATTCAATACAAAATAGTTTATATCATATGTGACGAATGTGTGGGAGTGGTAGACATCATGTCTTTCATATACTTCTTATAAATTCAATATTTATGTCAGTACTAAAGACAATCATTTCACGTATATTTCATTTAATTCTCCAGTAATTAAACATCTATTAAATACTCACCAAATGTTTTGTTCTTCATTATCACTAATGCTATTGAGCTGTGAATTTGAATCGTTTTGAGTAGTTCTAGTACTAAAGGACGCCATTATAGCCATTCATTTATAGGATATGTTTGATATGCGCTTATTTTCATTTCATATCCCATTCAACTCTATGAACATTCAATTATTAAACAAAACTTGTGACAAATGATATACCTATGAATGAGCGCATGCGTCAATGCGTTTACAAGTGTCTCATGGATAGGGGGTCCACATATTCATTATGGGTCTTAAATTGTCATCACAAACTTCACCCTTGAATTTAGGATTAAAATTCAAATCCTATGAAGAATAAGTCAATAAGAGGTTAACAAACTTTCTCGATTTGAATCCTAAATTGAAGAGTTTTGTGATCGAAATTTTAAATCCTTTCAACAAAACTTTTGTTACAAAAGCATAGCTAAAACGCGTCTCTTTTAAACTCACTTCTAATTTAAACATTGAATGATTTTAATTTTGAAAAGATTTAGCTCTAGAATAACATTATTATTAGTTTTAAATATTATGAACTTATTGACCATAAAATAAAATGCCTTTTAGTCGCATATTTTTTGCTTTGGAAATAATGTTTTCTTAGATAATAAATAGATTTACATGAGGGCTTCAGTAACTTTAACCCCCTAACCTTCCCGTGGGATACAGAGCTCGACACCTCATAGGATCGCAATGTTTGCTCTTAAACTAATTATGTCTAAATAATGGGGAATTAATGTGGAAAAAATTCAACTTTTCTACTGTTCATTCAAGACTTTGTTCACTGATTCGAAAGAAAACTTTTAAATTTGAATGACTTTACTTAAGATACTATATTAAAAGTTTTCTAATATTGAGATATACGTGAAAGTATTGAAAAATGGATAAAACCTTTTTAGGGGAACTATTAATATAAATTAGACATTAAATGGATTATAATTTTGATAAGTTTTATAGACTTAGTTAATAACACTTTAAGCTTGGATTTGGTGACTAAGCATTGAATTAAAATAACTTTTTCATGTCCTCTATTCATGTCAAATAAATGAGTAAAACTTATCAAAAATACTGGTATTAGTAATAAAAACGTAACCTTTGGTACGAAATCTTTTCTACTCTATTTAATGTCAATATCAGTCAATCATTTAAATGCTGTCATTTTGAAAATTTAAGTTTTCAAAAGTATTTACATTTCAAAGTTTGCAATTATTATCTACTATTTCATTAATGATAAGCCAAAGAAAAGATAAGTTGAAAATTCAATCGAAACAATTGAGTAATTTATTGAACACAATCGTTAAGACTTTGCATATTTGATGAAAAATATGTACAATTTATTGAATACAATCCGTTTTCAAACTTTGAGTTTCAAATATTTGAGTCAAAACACAAAACTATTATTGCCTTCACTTTCAATAATGAGTCCAAACAGAGAATTGTTGTCCACTGACACGCAACTGAATCGATCGGTGAATAGTTTGCCTAAACTTGGAGTTCCACCACTTAATCAAACGATGGAAAGACTCAAATTGGCCGCAAAACCATTCGCTAAAAGTTCAGATGAATTGAAAAGCTTTTGTGAAATAATTGATGAGTTTTCGAGCCATAACGGAATGGGTTCTAAACTTCAATCGCTATTAGAAGCGAAGGCCAGACAAACGGCCAATTGGTTATCACATGACTGGTGGGTAAACAAAGCTTATCTCGAAGGAAGGGATCCAATAATGATTTGGTCGAATCCGGGTCTCATTTTTCCCAATTTACCGAAACCTAATAAAGGCAGTCCAGTATTTGTCGCAGAATTTATTTCTCGTTTAATCGTTGGTGTCATTGATTTCAGAAATCTCTTGAGAAATGGAGTAAATCCCGAATTGTCACCAAAAGATTCAACAAAAGCAGGTCCTGGTGTATGTATGGATCAGTACAATAAAGTTTTCGGCACTTGCCGTAAACCCGGAAATCCTGTCGATAGCATCAGATTCGGATCACTTCAAAATAATGAGATCTCAATCATTATCAGCAGATTTAATAAGTTTTATAAGTTATCATTAGCTCAAAGTGAAAATCTCGACCAAATATACCCAATAATAAAGTCTTCGATTCTTAATATTCTATCAGAATCTGCTTCGGAAACTATTCCAATCGGAAGCTTTTCAGCTTTGCCTCGAAATGATTTCGCAACTATTTATGAACTCTTAGATCAAAACGAATTGAAAGCAATAGATGAAAGTGAGTTTGTAGTGAGTATTGATCACATCGAAGATAAGATTTCATTCGAAAGCAGTGAAAATTATAACAACTTTATTGGGAAACAAATACTTCACGCAGACATGAATAATATAGGGAACCGATGGTTTGATAAAACTGTTCAATTGATAGTTGTTTCCAATAAGGATTGCAATGAAATAGTTGGCGCAGGTTTTTGTTACGAACACACACCTGCTGAGGGACCCCCTATTGTTAAATTGATGGAACACGCAGTCAAACATTTGGCAACATTTCAACCTTCTTTACCGAACAATATATCGAAAGCTAGTGCTCAACAACTAAAACTTGTGCCCGATTCTAATCGGTCTAAAGTTATGGCTTCCGCTGAGTTTTCAATTGACAAATATAAGCGTCTCATTAATTCACTCGATTTGGAAGTACTTGAGTTTAAAGGTTATGGAAAAGACTATATTAAAAACGTTAAATATTCTCCCGACTCATGGATTCAGGTGGCCATCAATTTAGCATTTTATAGACTTCATGGAAGACTTGGCGCATGTTATGAAAGTGCGAGCACTCGAAAGTTTGCTTTTGGAAGAACTGATACTATTAGAAGTGTTACCAATGAATTGAGTGATTTCTTCAAATCACCCAATTTTCAAACACTTAATATTGCAATTGAAAGCCATAAAAATATTGTAAAAAATGCATTAAATGGTAATGGAATCGATCGTATTTTGTTGGGTAAGAATTGTTTAGATCAGATTCAAAGTATTCATTTTTTGAGGACAAATTCATGTTTGTTCTTATTAAGACTCATTCAAAGACCTTCATTTTTTAGTTGCAGTCAGAGTAGCAAATTTCACCTCCATCTCCATGGAGTTAGAAAAATTGAGTGGAATGGAGTAACTTTTCTATTTGATAGTCATAGTGGAGTGGAGTTCAAAGTTATGATACCTGTAGTGGAGGTGTAGTGGAGGTGTAGTGGAGGTGGAGTGGAGGTGGAGTGGAGTTCAAAGTTATGATACCTGTAGTGGAGATGTAGTGGAGATGTAGTGGAGGTGGAGTGGAGGTGGAGCTGAAAGTTTCGAGAATTTTATGCAATTAAAGTGAATTTCATTGAATTATTTAAAGATATATTCAATAACAATGCTGTTTATGAGTAATTGTAATGCAATTCAATACTCTATAACAAATGAAACTTTCATTTTGTGAAATGTTAGTGGAGTTGGAGTGGAGGACGAATTTTTGAAAATCTGCTACAATAGAGATTAATACCCGGTAATTCATAAGTTTAACTGAGCGCAAGTGTGATTTACAACAATACTATGAGTTCTAAACTAAAGTAAAGCCCAGTCCTCAAAATCTAAAGCCATTTTGATAGCTTTTGAGTTTAATATACTTTATAAGTTTAAGAAATAAATGTCATTTCATTCAATAGGATATAATTGTGTGGCACAAGAATTAAAGTCTGGAAAATGGAAGTGGGGTTTAACTGAAGAAGTTATTAATAATCCATTGACTCAATCAGATTATGAAATTTTAGAAAAACTTTATAATAATGAGCTTTACTTGAGATCAAAGCATTACAATTTGTCGACATCACAAGTGGCCACTATTTTCCCCAATTCTTTTATGTGTTACGGACCACTTGTCTATGATGGCTATGGATGTTGTTATAATCCATCCAAAAATCAAATTACATTTGGCATCAGTGCTTTCAATCAAAATAATGGCAATACTAATGCTCACAATTATAAACAAGAACTTCAAAATAGTTTAAATTTAATGAATCAAATAGTGTCTAAACAGTCGAAATTATAAATACAATGTATTTTGGATTTCAAAATCTTAATTCTTATTAATTTGTTACATATTTTGTTTTTAAGTGTAAAGAATTTCAAAATCAATTCATAAATGACTAATAAAATTATTAGAAGAGTTAAATACCATTATAAGAACTAAAATTCATGAGAAAATTGTTAGAATTGCTTTTTATTAAAATAAAACTTGACAGGAAGGGAGTGATAGCTTTCAAATTCCGCTTTAAATTCAATCAAACTATAGGTTCAATATTTTTTAAAAATAAGTTATTATTAGAAAAGTTCAGATCTAATAAACTGAAGACCATATTTGTGGTCAAAATGAATTGAGAACTTGAGAAAACTTTCACTTAAAAAAAATGGTAAAACCATAGAATATGATTATTGGATAAAACTATTGAATGTTAAAATACTTTAATATTTTTCGTACAAATGATTTGATAAATGAATTTTTGTAAAGCCTTTGATCTGATAAATTGAAGATTTGCTTATCTTTTCTACAAGTTATAAATAAATCATTTGAATTAAAAACAAATAACTCATTGAATAAAAATGCCAGAAGTTTTGTGGAAAAGTGTAATGTAATGCCCCCTTTGACCCCCATTGACTGTATGGAATGGGGTTTATGTGTGAACTCAAAACTGAATGCATTGCATGTTTGAGTCTCGAAATAACATTACATTTAGTGCTCATATTTTGGTAAAAATAAAATTAAAAATTTTAATCCATTCAAAGTTATCCCTTATCTTAACCAGTTTTTGAGTTTAATAAATAGTTAAGTTTTTATTGTATATTGTATTGAATTATAGGATAATTAGTGAGTAATGGCATTATTGAATCCCAATTATGAACAAATCGGCAAAACATTTGTACAACAATACTATGCACTTATGGATGACTCCAACCAAAGACCTAATGTCGCAAATTTCTATTCGGTATTCATTTATTCATTACTTTATTAACCCATCAATTAATCCATTCATAACTTTACATTTGCTCTCAATTTAACAACTTTTTATTGCATTTCATTTTCATTATCAATAAATATATAAATCAGACGAATATTAGATTTTATTTTCCATTTATAGTAACTTTTATTTCAATGATTTAAATATGAAAAAATGTATAAATAATTAAAAACAATTGAATTATATAAAAATATTGTTAATGTTTTGATTGATATTTAGGAACAGAAATCTTTGATGTCTTTCGAAGGCCAGCAAATGATGGGCAGAACAAAGATTATGGAAAAGATTCAAAGTTTAACGTTTCAAAAGATCCAACACATCGTAACGGCAGTGGACGCACAGCCGACCTTCGATGGAGGGGTTCTGGTGGCTGTGTTGGGACAGCTCAAGACAGATGACGATCCCATCCATACCTTTAATCAAGTGTTTGTGTTAAAACCTGCAAACGATAGCTTTTATGTGGAACACGACTGCTTTAGACTTGCTCTTCATGTCTAATATAGTATTCAATTATCATTAACTAAAGTTAACTAATAATTACATCATAACATCTTTCAATTTATTATTACTATTAAAGGTCTTATCAATCAATTCTTCGATAACAGTTTGTCAAATGTTTACGTTCTTTACAAAGTTTGAAAAGAAATGAAATTGTTTTTTAAAATGATTATTAGACTTAAATTGCAGGACATTTCAAATCCATTTAATCTTATTTCCAATTCTTCCGCAAATAATTCAAACCTACAATTTTCGTTACAATTTTTAAATAATTAATAATAAAAAAACATGTTTAACATGAAATGTTGATTTTGTAAAAAAATTAATCATTTATTCATTGAGTGAATTATTTTTTTTGTTTCTTTTTTTCTGCCTCTTCTTCTTTCTCTTTCTCAATAGTTGTCACATATTTATCAAGTTCTTCTGCTTGAAGTAAAACCATTTTCTGCCCCTTTTCCATCTTTGCCACTTCAAGATTCTTTCCCTGAACCACTTCTAGCAATGCCTTAATCGCCAATTTAATGGTCGCTTCTTTTGATTCTGCAATAGTTGTCGAATAGTTTTTCTCTAAGAACTCTCTGACTGTTTTAGCACTCCTTCCGGTGGCGTTTGCTTTCCATTCGTGATAAACACCTATTATTTGAAAGTAAAACAATGTTTAGTTATATAACTGATAATTGAGTTGAATTGATGGCATGCCTGAGGGATCAGTTTGGAAGAGTCGTGGAGTCCCGTCTTCATCAAAGCCTGCAATAAGAGCTGATATACCAAAAGGTCGTCTACCGTTGGATTGGGTGTACTTTTGTTTAAGTTGAGCGATATATCGAGTGATATACTCCAGAGTTACCGGATCTTCAACTGTTAGTTTATGGCTCTGACACTCAACCCGTGCCCTATCTATTAATATTCTTGCGTCTGCTGTCAATCCTTTATATCAATCAATGACAATAACTCTTAAAAATCATAATTAAAGAAAGTATTGAGTGATTGCATACCAGCGAAAGCCATAACCACATGATCGTCGAGAAGACATATCTTCCTGACAGTTCTTTCTTCTTGTAATTTTGCCACTGATTTCTTTTCAACGGCCAAAACAACAATCTCTTTACCACGAACTCCAACCTTAATAAGAATGGATTGAATGAAAGTTTGGTTGAGACAAATGAAATAAAATGAGAAAACAATGAAAGAGTTCGTTATGATAGTGTCCATACAGCAGTTGATCCCTTCTTGACTGCCTCCTGAGCGTACTCTACTTGAAACAGGTGTCCATCCGGTGAGAAGACAGTAATCGCGCGATCGTAACGAGAACTCGACATCTTTTTCACTAATAATAAAACTTAAGTTTAATTCAATTTCAATTCAATGTTCAAAACAATCACTGAAAGCAATGAGTAATCAGAAATTGACAAAAATATGTTTCAAACTATCACTAAGAGATGACACTATTTCTTATACTAATATTTGATTTTTCACTACTTCTACTCTATTTGTTCTGTAAACGAGTTTTTCGCTCAATACATCTCATTGTTATGCAGTGAAAGTGTTTTAAAGGAGTAGAAAAAGCTTTTTATTATACAATTTAGAGATCACATAATGAATGCTCACTAAAGTTTTTGGTCAATATATTTTCTTATGCTTAAGAATTAGTGAAATTGATGAGTGAGAAAAAGTACAAAAATTTGAAATGCACTGAATTGTTGGTTTGATTGAAGAAATAGATGTTTGAATAATGAAAGAGTTACTATTACTGCTAATAACGGCCATTTCAGCCTTAATCTTGCTTTTATTTCTCATCTATAATGGTATGAATTTATACTAAACTTATTTCTCTCAAATCATTAAACGCATTCCAACAGCTCTTATCTTTACAACTAAATTCAACGCTAACTCTTAATCGATTATATCATCAATAATAGTCAGTCAAATCTAATGCTCTTCAGCTTACATTAGTTTAAGATTAAGGCTAATCAAAAACCAATTCGTCTAGCACTAAGTCAAATGTAGATGCTAGAGGTGTAAATTACTGTAAATTACTGTAATTTAAGCGTAATTCACACCTAAAAATTTAATTTACGCGTAAATTACGCGTAATTCACACCTAAAAATTTAATTTACGCGTAAATTACGCGTAATTCACGCCTAAAAATTTAATTTACGCGTAAATTACGCGTAATTCACACCTAAAAATTTAATTTACGCGTAAATTACGCGTAATTCACGCCTAAAAATTTAATTTACGCGTAAATTAGCAACCTTAATAAAAAGTCAAATAAATAGATTCTGATTTTATTTTAAAAAGCATTCAATGATTCATTTTCAGTTTCAAATTCAAGTATTTCACTTAAAGATTTAGAAATAGCGTAGAGCTCAAGCTAAAGCTCGAAAGATTAGGAGAAGGATAAGCTCAAGGTCAAGATGATGCATCAGAATATAAGTTCAAATTTCGCAACTGTTTCACCAAATCATTTAAATCTTCTTAAATAAAATATTTGATTTTCAAAGTTTTTGGTAATCTTTTAATAAATGTAACGGCAATTTCTAACTAAACCTTTTAGATATCTAAAGGGTGTTCAATAATTAGGTTGTGCTCATATGATTGTAAAACCATAAAATATCATACAATAAAAAACGTTTAAACAAATCAATATTCAAATATTTTATTAAGAAGTATGATTGGAATAATGATTAACTGAAAACACAAAATTAAATAATATTAGCAATATGTTTGCCATTTTGATTTATACAAGCATTCATTCTAAATTATGAATATACAAAATTCAGTTTATTCAAAAATATTTTGCACAAAATTCAGCTTAATTACAAATGTTTTGCTTGAAGTTCAAATTCAAAGGAACGCAAATAAAAGTTAATCTTAGCATTAAGTTTAAAGATTAGTTCAAATCGTGTGCTCTTAGATGAACACCTGTTGAACTTTTACATTTAAAGCTTAATGCATGTAATTGCATTTGAGTGCAGTTTCAGATAGCTCTCTAAACATTTTAACATCCAATATTTGTAATTAAATTATATAATTATTTTTTTTAACATATTTTTTATTTGAACGTTTATTATGTCTTAACAATTTTAGCGAAAAAAAGCTCATATGAGCACAACATAATTATTGAACACCCTTTAAACATAAACCTTGATTTTCAAGTATTCTTAATGATAGTTATGAATGAAAAAATATAATATTTTTCTCACTATATGCTCGAATCTGACACAAAGTTAATGCTTTAAATGGACACTAGTTGAAAATGAATGCGATACTAAAGTAATAGCCGGGGTTTCCTGTAAAGTCCAGGAGAACTCCACCTTATTTGAGTTGTTAACTTATAAAAAGAGTTTGACTGGACTGTCAGACCTATTGTGAAACCTCTCTATGTTGAAAATCTCTCTAATTTGAACCCAATCTCTGGTCTCAAACGTTTTGAAGATAGAGAGGTCTAACGGAGCTTAAGACCAAAATTAAAATCTCGCAAATCAAACACTTGTCAAATGCATCTCAATTGAAATATAGAATTTCCACAAAGCTCTTCATTTTATGCGTTAACATTCACTCAATATTTGCAAAGTTATTGAATAGAAACTAAATTTGAAATTTTCAACTTAATATTATTCAATTAGTAAAGAGTTATAAACTTAATTAGAGTTTAATGTCAAGGAAAGAAAAATTAAAAATTTATGCGAATTGAATTTTTTTCAAAAAATTGACTCAACCTCGACTCGAACCAGTGACTCGGCTTGAAGGTCTTGAGTCTACGCATTTATTTATACTATATTTGTGAACCTGTGAAAAGTATGCAATCAAGTGAAGTCCACCGCTTTAAACATAGAATTATAATTACTTTAATAAATCTATTATATATTTAATATTCAACAGCAATAAAAATAAACATTTCAAAAAATTATTATTATTCAAAATTTATTCCATACTTTTCACAGGAATATAAAATTCGCAGAAAGTTTGACATATATTTGAGATATAATTGAGAAAAATGGCATAATTTTGATGATTTAGATATAAAAGATATATAAATGAGAGATAAATGATAAAGAAACGATGGGTTGTGAACATAATACAAATAAATGATAACTGAAAGCAAGAAATGTTTTATAAAATGTGTGAAATTTTGTTTTGACAGGTATTCCGTGGGGTAACGTAGATATTTTTCTATTTTCGATCATCAGTCTCGCATTGATTGCTAGTTTAGTTGGTTTTTTGATTGGAATTTTTCGAGTTTACTGCTGGCATACGAACCCCGCGACAAATCCAACTCCAACCACGCTATACACAGATCCGCCTCCAATGGGTTCAGTTGAGGGTGAATTCCAAAACGATTACATTTCAGTCTTTCCAATGCATCAATTGAAACCTCATGTCGACCTCAATTGAAACCGAATGTCGATCTCAATTAGTCACCATTTTTTTTAATATGCAATTCAAATGTATATTTGCTATTATATAGAGTTTTTTAACTATTTATTTCAATTGAACATGTCTTGTGATTATCATTTCATTGATGTTTTGATACTAGTTATGCCTACAAATGATTTTTATAAAATATTTAAAATCTATTTAAATTAACTCCTGTTGTATTGAAAGTAAATAGTTTAATATTATCTTGATTTGTATTGAAATGAATGTTAGCATTTCATAGAATTGTATAACTTTAATGTGTGATAAATTCGATCAATCAATTTAAATAATTATCAAATATTATACGTTGAAAATGTGTGATTTACTGCTTAACTCCCTTGTGATGATTCTCAATATTCTATAATTACTTGTCATAAGATTACATGTTCTCTAATATAATTATAATGAGATTTGGCAATAAAAATATTCTCTGCACAATAGCTATCGTCTAACTTATTCACATAATGCTTAAATCAATTATTAATCATAACAACCTCTCTATGGCTAGATTTACTCCAAAAATCTCTTCAAATTTCAAAATAAATTTCATTCAGTTTCATCTAAATTAAGATTTAATTCTTGTTTATATTAAAAGTTTAAATTGTTTTATGAAAAATACAAATTGAATAAAAATAAATAAATTGTATTTTGAAAAGTTGATTTGTATTGAAATAATTTATAATAAAATTTAGTCTGATTTTGGTTTGATCGGTAGCTTGAGCTGTATTTTCATAGACGTACACAAAACTGCAATCAAAGAAATGGATAAACAATAAATCAATATAACCACTAAAGCCATTGTATCAGAAGTAGAAATGGTATCGATTGAAAAGTTGACAAATCCAGTCAAGATATTAGATATAAGAAATAATAACATTCCGCTATAACTTATTGACGAAAAAATGACACTTTCATATGAATGGCCTTTTGGAAAAGCATTCAAGTGTTGTAATGCTTCAATTATAGCCTGAATGAACAATTCGAGTCCAATTAAGACACTTATAAAGGTAATCATCCAACAGATAAAAGCCATATTCGCTTCTCTTCTCGAAACTTCTTCAATAAAGACATGACTTAATATCATAAAAGTTGCAAATATTAAGGCCAACGAAGAGACATGAATCCCCAATTGAAGCCATTCTTTTAAATCTCTTCTGAAAAGAAAATCTTCAAAGTTATGATAACTTGAATGAAGAACTTTGAAAGTACTGTTTGATTACTGTTTGATTTTGAAGACAAATTTTCCGACTTCTACGAAGAATAGATGTAGTGATAAGTATCCGAACGATGAAATGAGTCCTTCTTTATTGGCTGCAAACAAACCATTTCGATAATCGTTTTGAATAAAATCACTTAAACCAAAGTTCGTGAGAGAGATTTGATGGCAAATCAATAGAATAATTGCAATGAAACCGATATTAGCTTTTGATGTAAATAAACAACAAAATATGGTTGAGAAAAGCTATAAAATGGGAATATATGTTAAGTCTGGCGGAGTATTAGTTCAAATTGAATTAACTTTAGTGAAAGCGAGTGTGAAGAAGAAGTTCCAGTGCACTCCGTATTCAGTGATGTGTTCCTGATAGTTAAGACCCTTCACTGCCGCCAACCTTTGAAAGCCTAACACTAACAGTGGAATCGTTGACAACACTGTCTTTTTCAACAGAAACAAAGGTTTATGACCAGATTGTGTTCCTAGTCTTGATTCTGGTGAAAGCCCGCCATTAATGGCAATAAAACCTCCGACTCCCACATCCATAAGACTCCAGCCGTAGGTTTCGGTTTTTGCGAAACGTCGAGAAAATATCTGAAAATCGACTGCAAGTATTGCAACGCAAACACATAGTAATAGACTTGACATCAGATTTGAGGCAAACGGCAAACGAGTCTCATAAACAACTTTCACATCAAGTATTTCTTTCATATTTATTGTTTTGGTTTGTTTTGTAATAAAACATAAAATAATAACTATTATTGTCAATGAAATAATCGCAACAAAAATATGATAAATATATTCTGACAAAAGAGTCACACTTAAGACAAACGGAAAGAATATTATAATAAATTCTATTGAAAATCGAATCCATTTTAATCTATTGAAAGAAAATTTGAAATTATTTTTAATTAAAACTTATAAAAATAGTACGAACTTTGGTTGAGTTAAAGATGGAAATAAAGATAAGATTGAAATCAATAAGAAGTTAGACAATTGTCCGATTGCTGTCAATGCAAGTACTTCTACAACAGTTGATCCGTTGTGTCCACGAATAAAATTTTCACGTTTTTCTTTTAATTCTAAATCCATTATCCATTTAATCAAAAGTTTTGCAAACTTCTCATGTATTTTTATGTTTGTTTACAAATTATGTGAAACTCATGTGTTTTCACTCCCATTGTTGAAAGCGATCCCTTTATTGCAGAATTCAAAGCATAGATCAGCGCATAATTCAAATTCAATTCAATTCAAATTCATCACAAACTCTGTTAAAGAATGCTTTCAAATAGTTATTCATTTACTTAATCACTAAATTTCATAAGTTTTTGTCAAATCAAATCAAATTTAATTCAATGAAAGCAAATAAATCACAATTAACAACATTTTATTTGAAGTTTTATCAAACTTGAACTGAAGTAAACTTTGACATTCCTATTGTTTTTTGAAAAGCTATTAATGAATTCAAATGAATTGAAATCCTTGTGATTTTGAATAATTAAAAATAATTTAATTAATAGTATGAGAATTAATTTTTTGAGGACCCATTACTGCCAATAAAAGAATAAATGCAAGTCATATAAAAACTACATTCATATATGAAAATATAAAATGATATGAATATTTTGCACAATGAGAGCTTCCATGAATTGTAATTAACATGTGTTCTTGTCAATCTTCGAGGTCAGTTCGAGGTCAGTTCAACTTGTAGTCAAATCCTTATCAGTTGTTCAACTAAATCAATAATTCTTTCATTAATCTTCAAAAGGTATGCAAAATTGCTTACTTTCAATGCAATTATTTGTTGATTTATTTTCTTTCTTTCTGAGAATTGATAAAATCTTGAGATAATGTTTGAAAAAGTATTGCAAATATTCCAGCGAAACATATCCTGCAGATATCGCTTTATAACTGTAGTGATAAAAAATGATTTACAAATAACTTAGTCATGCATTTATCAATGTTTGCAGCTCTTTGTCAATTGACTCAAACCCCTATATTTTCTGTTATTAAAATAACAAATCTTTAATCAAATTTAACTCAAAATTTCTATTTTTGTGGATTCACTTCAATCTCATATTATCAGTTCGAAGTTTACTGTACTTGACTTTTATTTTATTATTTTTATGAAAATTTATTGCAGAAGTTAATAAAAATGAGTGCATAGGTATATAAAAAATCTATTTTTCTGCTTAACGCAAGTCTGAGAACAATATGAAATTTAATTTAATATAAGAATAAAATGTTTTATTTTTGTGAAAATGTTATCGAAATCTCGGAGATGCTCAACGTTTCAACTAATGTTTATAAATATAGAAATGAGAATATTTTGACTGTTCAGTACAACTTCTTTAATGTATCGCAACTGCAATTTTTCGGATTCTTGTTTCGAAATTTTAGTCTATTTGGGATTCACGAACACCAGAATTTGATTTTATTTAGACATGAATTTGCAATATTCGCCACAATGTTGACCAATATATGATGAGAAAGCTTTTAAAACTCATGAAAATAGTAAGTTTAGAACATAAATGAATGATTGACTAAGTTATGACTGCATCGCATCCTATAATAATTATTGACTGCAAGCTGTTTAAAATTCTGAAAATTATATTCAGGATACGTTTTTTCAGAAATATTTTTTATTTTCACACAGAATAATAAATTATATGAATTGAAATTTCATTTTTAAGAAAAGCGAAAGCAATATTGATTTTTGTTATCGATTTGCCTCACATGAGGTATAATAGCTGTTATTCAATGTGTGCTAAATTAGTGTTTATATTACAGATATATTTCCGTAATTTTATTTATTGAAGTTCTTTTAATTAAATAGCTTTAAGTGCTCTCAATTAAATCAAGTGTACCTCTAGTTATGAAATCCACTCATTTATTGCTAATTAATTATGAAACAAGTTTTGAAACAAAACAATTATTAAGTACTTTTATTACTTAGTCTGGAAGAGCATTTAATTAAGTTATATAAATATTATCCTCTATTAATTTGAATTGAAGTGTCTCTCAAAAAGAAGCAAATTATGCTGGTATTCATCGATTGGACTCGTGTCAGGCACAGCTCAACCTCATCTCTAACTTAGCTTTAATCAAATTTAAGAACACGTGAAATACATTTCATTTTCAAATTAAACACTAATCATTTCAAATAATATTCAATATTAAGAGAATCTTCAACTTGTCATTGAATAAAAAATTCTCTATAGAAAGTCAGAAACACTGATTAGGACTTGAATACATGCATGAAATACAGCACAATCAGTGCATAAAGTATTTTGAATTTGATTAAAATTCAATGTGAATAACAAAATGAGTATCAAATGCTATATGAAATTGTAATCAAATCACGTTTATGTTAATTTATGTAAAACAAACTCCACATAAGTATAAGAATGAAATTGATTGGGGGTTTGAAATTGAAAAAGTAGGTGACAATTCAAATATATAATTAGTAAACCAATTCAATGATGTCCACAATTGCCTGGTGTAACTCTAACGCAATACAATCACTTTATACATATACTGTACATTCAAAGAAAAAAATCCTCATAAAAATCAATTCAAATATTAACTTATTGTAAGAAATAAAGTGATATGAATTGAAATATAATAAATTACATGCAAAAGTGCTCATAACTTAATTCCGAGTTGAATAAATCTGAAAGATTTTCTGAAGATATTTTAATTTGTTTGAAAAGAACTTTACGCGTGAAATGTGTTTCGAAAATACTTTAGAAATGAAGAAATGACTTTTGCATCGCTGTAACCAAAGATTGACTCTAATATTCTCAAACTCTTAAATTTGAGATCACTTTCTACGATCATATTTATAGATATGTTACAAAGTAATCTCTGATGTGAATGAGTCTTTCTTTTGAAGACTTCCCAGTTTTATAGTTAATTTTTGGAGATTTATCGCATACCTTCAGCTTTTCCTAAGATTTATCGCGATTTTAAGGGATTTCCAGATGTTAGAAATCTGTTCCTTAATTAATAAATTATGGTAATTATAAAATGTTCGTGATAGATGTGGAGTAGAATACGTTCTAGTGGTCTAAATGTGTGATACATGTTATTATTGAGTAATATTGCGTGATTTGAAATTAAACTACCTGTAAGTTTCTCTGGGTTTTACAGATTTAGTGCAGAATAACAACAGCAATTTGTGTGCGTGGCTTTGCATATAAATAGAAAATCCGCTATTCAATAATTGCAACATTCAGTAACGGAACTTGACATAAATGAGATTTATATCAAAAGAAAAATAAATTAAAACCAAACTAAAAGGTGTGGCATTCAATAGAAAATGGTTCCACTTTTTCTCGCCTAAGAACAGTTCAATGTTTGGCAGTTAGAGAAAAAGTTATTGCCATTAACTATAACTTGAAATGTTTGAAATGGAGTTTTCATTTGATTCTCTGATAAACAAGAATAGCAAAGATAACAACGAAGTAATTAAAGAGTGTTTCAATGAATTCATGGAATCAGGCTATGATGGCTTAACCTATAAAACGTTTACGATGTTATTGGAAGCACTTTTTGTCAATAAACACAAAACTCCGTATCACATGCCTATGCAGTGGAAAATAGATTTGTTTCGTCTATTCGATTGCAATAACGACAACGTTATCAGTTTTCAAGAGTTTCAGTTAATGTGGAATAATTGGATTAAAGTTATACTAAAGCCAAAGAGCGCACTAATAGTAGTGGACGTGCAGAACGACTTTATCAGTGGCTCGCTTTCCATCAATCAGTGTCCGGCCGGTCATAATGGAGAAGATGTGATACCAGTCATTAATCAATTAATTGATTGCGTCCCCTTTGACCTAATTGTATACTCATTTGACTGGCACCCTATCGATCACATCTCATTCTATGAGAACTTAGAGAAACGCCAATTCAAACCTATCGATAGCCTTCAGTCCGAGTCTATTAAACCAAATGAAGTTCAACTCTACGATACTGTCGTATTTGAAGGTCCGCCACAAACGGAACAGAAACTATGGCCAACTCATTGTGTTCAACAGACGTGGGGCTCACAATTGCATCAGAACTTGAAAATGAGCTCAAAATCAGTTTTTGTTTATAAGGGAACGCAATCTCATATTGATAGCTATTCAGTGTTTTGGGACAATCAAAAGTTAAGTCAAACTAATCTTAATCAACACTTAGAAAACATGTCAATTACAGACGTTTATGTCTGCGGATTAGCTTATGATGTCTGTGTCGGTGCCACTGCTCTTCACTCCACTGAGTTTGGATACAGAACTATAATTATTGATGACGCCTGTCGTGGATTATGCAATCTTGCCATCGAGGAAGTTAAGGACAAATTGTGCAATAATAAAGCTATAATTGTTAACTCAACTAAAATCGATGATATGGTCAAAGGGGTGGACAGAAGACCTGAACTAGGATTTGCACTCGCTTTCAAAACATCCAAACTTTAAATTTCAATCAAATTTTTCCTAAAATTCTATTAAAAATTCCAAATTATTAAATCAAAATTCTGTCAATTTTTCTCCGGTTACAACAAATTGTAAAAAATATATAAATCATTGTATTTTCAAACTTATGATTCAAATTTTCATTTATTGTTCATAATCTTAGTCTATGAATAAAACTTTTTCTAATATTTGTTAATTATTAACTTTTACATGAGTTTTAATTAGAAAAGTTGAGCACTCGTGTGATTAAAAAATTAAAATAATATTATAACTATTTTTGAAATGAACTATATTTTGCGATTCAGCTCAAATCCATTTGAATAAAATATGGGAAAAGAAAAGTTTAATTTGAATAGAAATATATAGTTTTTCGTTAAGTTATGGATAGCTTTTGAAAGATAATTATCAGAACTTGAAGTTAATCTAGTTTTTGGACTTTTAAGTTTTGATCATTAATGTTACTCAAAAAACAGAATATTATATATGATTATATGAAACAAGAGTAGGGAATAATTAGAGCTCATTTCAACTCCAACAACAAGTAAGTCGATTAAAAATCGGAAATTAAAAAGTTTTGCGCAAAAGTATCTCAATCGACGCAACACTAAAATCATACTATTTTTAACTTTTAATTAATCGATGTTTCGAAAGTCAACTTAATTTGTGCCTAAAAACTTTTCGAGTCTAATTTGATAAAAAAATTTTCCTCAAAATAAATATCATATTAAGTAAATATTTCAAAAATGTGTAATTCATTTCATACAATAAATTGTTGAATTGCAAAAAATCGACTGAATTTTCAATTGATTTATAATATAGTGTTTATTTATTAGTGTATAAAAGTTATTAATATAAATATCGATTGCGTGCCATTCAGATTGAGGTCACTTCCAATAAGGTGACTCGTCTCGTCTCGTCTCGACTCGACTCGACTCGACTCGACTCGACTCGACTCGACTCGTCTGTAGCCAACAATAAGATGAGAATTGCATTGTTGTCAAAAAAATTATTATTTCTAAATTTCAATATTATTGAAGTGTTTAAGTGTTGCAAAATTATTCAGAGAATAATTTCTAAGTCTTTAGCACTTGGATTGAGAACTCATCAACTATTCCACCACTAGTTGTAGTCAGTCTTTGATAATGAATATAATGTAACTCAAGTGTCATTCTTTGATGGCTAGAGTGATGAATAAGTTCGATCTCTCCTGTGAATAAATACTTGATTTGAGTGAACTTTTGTTAGTAATTAAAGTGAAAGTTTAAAAAAAGTTACGATAAATTAAAGCCTAAAAAAAGTTGCGATAAATGAAAGTCTGACTTAATTGAAGGTTTATTCCAGACTCAAGGTTAAGGCTGAGTTGAATGCAAGAACACTCAGAGACAGATGAAAGACTAAGTCATGCATTGCTTCAACTCTAAATCATAGCACTTATTACTGCTGACGATTTGATCAAAAGTAGGCAAACTTTGAGCCAATATATCTTCTAAAATGTATTGATTGTTAATAAAGTTCAAAATAATCATTTCAACAAAACTCAAGTTCATTATTCATATTTTTGACACCCACTCAGGTTTCAGTACATCAGACAATTCATAGTCAATTCGTCATTTAAAAGTTGAAAATGTAAGTAAAAGAACCTGAAAAATAGCATAAAATAGCATTGGATGACACGACTCATCATTAAGTATTATAGTTTTTATGACACTATTGAACTCTTAACTCAACATAACTGTATAATTGAGTGATGAGATCGACAGTCCTGTTATCCAATGCTGTTTAGATGCTATTATATTATAGATTTGAAGGACTGCTTCATTTACTGTTTTAGTTATAGGAATAGAGGTCGCAAAGTATTTGTCGCAAGTTTTATAGCAAAGCAAAAGTGATTTATAAATATTTAGTTAACAAATAATTGTATCAAACGTTTAAATGGATATTAAATTTAAGCCAAATTTGCAAAAATCATAATTAAATTCGTGTTTTTGTTCAAAATTATTGAGTGATTTATGAAAGCTTTTAGTGAAATATTTTAATTTTTGTCATGAATTTTACGGCAAATATTTTTAATTGAACCCTATTTTAGGCGAAAAATTTGTTTAGTTTAAGTGTATTTTAAAATGATTTAATATAAAGCTGGAATTGAAAGTTGTGGAAACTAATAGCTGATTAGGTATTGATGCGCAAAATCAAATAGCATTACAAGTGCTGTAACAGTAGTGCCATTTGTAAACACTAGTGGACTGTAGAGAAACCCCCTTTTCATACGTATAATAAGTGCGACGAAAGTGATAAAAGCATAAGAGAATCGTTACATCACTTATTATACACTAAAAGCACGTAAAATGAATGTCACTCTCACTCAAAGCCTTCACAAATGGGTATTTATTACTAATTCACTAAATATTGCTTTTAATTATTATTTCAATTAAACTAATTAAGAGAAACAGAATTTAATTTAATATTTAAAGATTATTTTACGTAATAATTGATAGTTATTTACATTATAATTAATGAAATATTGATTTAATTGAATGTAAAATACAGTTAAAGACGTTCGAAATGAGTGTTAACGACGATTGTAAGGAAAGAAGTGCTCAAGACCTGAGTGATGGCGTCTTTATTGCACACGTTCTCAATCAAATGTATGCATTCATTTGTATTTATTTATATTTATTTGATAACGACTTATTGATAGTTATTATCAATATTTGATTTGTTTCAATGCAAATGTGTTTAGACATGTAGGAAATGTTGACTTAATGTTGATTTGATTTAAATCAATAAGTCTTAGTAAGACGTATGCAATACATGTAAACAATCAATAATTAATGTATAATTCAATGTATAATTTACTTCACATGCAGTTCGCCCGCATTTTTCACCAATCAATGGCTCCAAACAATTCAAACTAATGGACAAAATGAGAGCGAAGAAGAAGAAAATGACTTTCGTGTAAATAATTTGCAACAAATCAATGAAAAGGTTATAGAATTTTATAGAGAAATATTGCGTAAAGAAATCGATGAGAATTTGAAACCGGATGTGAAGCAAATCGTATGTGATTTAAATAGTGAACAATTGGGTCTTCTTTTGCGGCTCATATTCGGTTGTGCTGTCAATTGCGATGCAAAGGATTACTTCATTAAGACTATTGTCGATATTAATGATGAGGTTATCATCAATTGTCTCAAGAATAGCACTCAAGAATTTCAAGTCAATGAAGTCGAAGAAACCATTGACTCAATCAATACTAATGAAACTTCAGAAGAAGACAAAACTAGTAATACCTCTAATGAGATGAATACGAATTTATTCAACTCTTCTTCTGATGTTAACGCCAAAGAATCATTCGCTCAATTATCTTATAATGATCTCGAAATTGATTTCAATCACTTGATGGCAGAAAATCGTAAGTTATTGAATGAAAAGGAAAAGTTGGAAAAACTCGTCGAAAGAATGAATAAAACCGGTGTCGGAATCGAAAACATTACTACTAATGGACTCAATGAAGAACTTATTAATCGTTTGCAGAATAAGATCGAGTCATTGCAAAACGAAAACTACAAAATGGAAGAATCGAAGGAAAACTACATAATGGACATCGAATTACTGAAGGAAGAGCTCAACAAATTGAGAGCCAATCACTTTCAATCTCTAACTATAAGTCGTGACTCAATTGCAGGTGTTTGTGATCATGAATTACTTTACAAACTCATCATAAGGTATTTGTTAAATGTTGTGAATTTTGAAATTGATTAACAAATTGTACAATTGATAGCCAACTCTTCTATGACGGACATCGAAATCTGGCTCTCACTCTTTCTAGCGTTGAAAAGTTGAAACAAGTCTGTCCTCCTTCTGACCGTTTGCATACTTTAGTTTCGTTTGCGCTCAAAGCTGAAGGAGGTCTGTATCACAATCTCTGTTTCTTTATCAGACCATTAATTAATACTCTCAATCAGATTCGCCGTCTTTGAGTGATGACAGCATACATCCGATGAACTTAATTGATCTGGACTTCGAAGCAGATCGTAATTCCGCGACATCATCGCGAGCCAGCCTTTACGAGACTTCTAATAATAGAGAGTTTTTCAGAGGGCGTTCATTCTCTCCGGACGTAATAATAGCTGGAAATAATATTCCTCAACGAATGCTAGACATGGGACGTATGATATCGAAGAGTTCACCAAATGGCGAGCCGATACACCACATGAATAGTGTGCACAGCAATGATTCAATAGCTTCGCGATCGACTCCTGAATTTGCGAGCAATGGTTTGCGACCAATAACGCCAAATTCAAGAGATGGTGAGATGAGTGGTTCGACAGGTCTAATGGGAAACTCTTCACAATTGGATTTGAGTGATCTGATAACGCAAATAAATTTGGCTCAATTGGCGTATATGAATACAGATCCGACATCAGTGGCCTCATCTTCAGCCAACACGCCATCTCCTACTCCTATGAACCCTTCAGTGCCTTTAGAAAATGGTGGGCTTGTTCTCAATGAGGCCGCTCTCAAGAACATCAGCCAATTGGCAAAGATGAGCGCCAATGAAGTCCAAAATGGTTTAATGCCACCCAACTCTTCCTCTCCCTCTTCTATTGCCTCAACTCTCGGTCGCTGTTCATCGACTACTGGATCAAAGCCTAATGTCATGCAAATCAGATGCAAATTCGGTCAGTTAGGCGGACAAAAGGGTCAGTTCTCTTCTCCTCATGGATTCTGTTTAGGAGTTGAAGAAGAAATAGTAATCGCGGACACAAACAACCACCGAATTTGTATATTCGATAAATCATGTAATTGTCAAACATTAAGACTAGTATAGCGTTTACTGACTATAATTGTATTATTAGGTGAGTTCAAGCATTCATTTGGGGTTCCGGGAAAAGATGAGGCGCAACTGTGGTATCCGAGAAAGGTATGCAGTCATCGGTGTCTGTAGTTGTCTCTAATTGTCTGTAGTTGTCTCTAATTGTCTCCAATTGCCCCCAAAGGTTGCTATAATCCGAACCTCTGTCGGCCACAGCGCCACTGCATCTCCTCGTTATGTAATCTGCGATCGCGGAGCAGAACGTAGTCGAATGCAAATCTTCACCCGTTCGGGACATTTCGTGCGCAAAATAGCAATTCGTTACATCGATATTGTGGCCGGTCTTGCCATCACTCCTAATGGACATATCGTTGCCGTAGACTCCGTGTCTCCGACAGTGTTTGTAATCGCTGAGTCGGGAGATCTTCTTCGATGGTTTGATTGCAGTGAATACATGCGAGAGCCCAGTGATATTGCGATCAACAATCATGAGTACTATATTTGCGACTTTAAGGGTCACTGCGTTGTTGTGTTCAACGATGAGGGACAATATCTGAGAAAAATTGGTTGTGAAGGTCTGACTTCTTTTCCTAATGGCATTGATATTTCAGATGCTGGTGATATTCTTGTTGGCGATTCACACGGAAACCGGTTTCATGTCGTTGTCTTCGACCGAAGCGGAACTCTCATCAGCGAATTCGAGTGTCCGTATGTTAAGGTCTCGCGTTGTTGTGGGTTAAAGATCACAAGTGAAGGATATGTCGTGACACTCGCGAAGAATAATCATCACGTTCTCATTCTCAACACTCTTTACATCATGTAATCGTAAGCACTCCTCAAGATTTCGACTCCAAAACATTGAAAACAAAGTTATGTATCGATCAATACAACGAGTTATAAGTTTAGTATATTTTTTAAATCCTTTACTTTGGGTCCATATTTGAAAATTTTAGTCAAAAAGCAATACTAAGTTTTTATTTTCAAAAGAGCAATAACTCTTTTCTCACTCTTAAGTACTTGAATTAGTTGTTAGAATTCAGAAATGATGCCATAGTTTCGGCTTAAAGTACTATAAAATATACAAATGAATGATTTTGGAGTGATTTTAATGTTTAACTGTTTAACGTTACAATATTTACCATTACATTTGCGACATTTATTACTAGTCGAGTTATCAATCATTAAATATCTTTATCAATATTTTTATTATGCAATTTTTGTTTATTATCCTGTTTTTTATTTTGGTTTCCTTTCGCTTAACTGTTTAAATATAAAGCTTAAGGAAATTGAAATTATATTCATTATAAATTAGTTATTATTAACGTTTGTGGAGATAATATTTTAAATGATACTCATATTTGCAAATCAAACACTTTCACATAAGTGCCATTTATTGTTGATTCAAAAGTTTTAATTTTATTAGTGATCACATTTCTCAAGTCTTCCCCACTGAGAATATTCTATATCACTCTTTGCTTAATGACATTCCAATATATTGTAATACATATTACGTATTTTGATTTCATTTACTAGTAATTATTTGTTGTCTAGTCATCGGCTGACAAATCTATGAAACTAAATATAAGTGAAGCAATTGCAGGGTTTGAAGAACTGGAAGCTTTGTTTACTGCATTTTCAGTGTCTAAATTGGTTGATATATCGGTTGAAATACAAAGGATTTTTTAAAAGTTTAGTCAAATCGCCCGCAAGTCATAATTTTTATCAAATGGGCTCTATTTTTGGTTCTTATACTTGTGACTAGATTTATGACATTTACTATATATTAATCTAGTATTTAATTTACAAATTACAGTAATTAGATGTAAATCTAATATTTTTTGTGCCCTTTTGGCCATTCATATTGCTATCATAAATATATTATATTCTATCTATTGTTACACTAAATTTTCGGCCCTTTTGGCTGTCACTTACGTTAAACAAATGTCAATTATTTCTGTGTACTTTAAGGATACCTTTTTGTATCTTTAACTAACACTACAAATATTTCTGTATTACACTTAGAAATCTGTATTTGATTACCATTTTTGCAATCTATTTTTGCTTAACATATATTTTCATTAAAATTAGTCATTGTTACTAAACATACAATCACTTATATCTGTTTACACTTTTTGCTTTTTGGTTTACTTTATTATAATTATACATTTTTGGCCTTATTATTAATAAAGTTAAAGTCACTTATAATTTCATAAATTCATTCGTTTTCATTTCCAAGTTTTCAATATTTCATCGCATTTTTTACTCCAATTCCTAACAATACCTGTCATTCGGTGAGTGATTGTTCGTGAAAATCACACAATAAGTGTAATGATGTCTCAGCAGCAACTTATGGAGCTATTAATCATACGTTCTGTTCAACAGACGCTCAAAATTTATATTTAATTGGATTATAAATTTTAAAGTGTTTTTTCTCCAAAGAAAGTCACAGTTTAGTAGCTGTTGATTCTGAGCCTCATTTAATGTGGAGTTTGGAACCGGTACTCGTCTAAGAAATGAGTTTTTATTATTACTTTTTATTGCTTTCAAAAGATCGTTAATGAATACTCGCGAAGAATAGAATTTTAAATTAGATTTTGAAACTCTGATATAGTTTATTACTCTATTGATACGTGTGAAAAGTGAATAAAAATGATGACATGATAGTGTGGCCAAAGCGGATAACAGGCTTTTGACCCTCAGATATGAAAAGAAGTTCAGTTATGACCTAAATATAGCATAATATCTGGACTATGATTGCTATGATGTCTTAAACTATGCTATTATATTATGCCATATTATGTAAATTCGATCGTTTCACTGTTAACCGTAAATTTAAAGTTAACATTCATTGACAACTGCACTAAAAATTCAAATCACGTTGACTTTAAGAAGAGAAGGCCAATGTCAGAGACCCTCAAAGCTAAAGATACTTTGGATACTTTCACGTTTACAACGATAAGCACTGAAAACCCACTTTTATTACAAGTTAGTGATGAATTCAAATGAATAAATTGATGATTAATGTCTTTTTCATAAGGGTTTCTGTAAAATTCATATCTCATTAACATTTTGATGAATATATTAAACAGTTCATCGTTCCTAATCTGGAAAACTGCACATTTCTAAATGGAATCAAATCTTCATTGGCTTATATTTACGTTTTTCCAGAAAATTTTTTTCGAGACTTCCAAATAAAAAGTTTAATATGTTGTATGTTGTAGTTTAATATGCAAAACAAGGCTTTACATTAACTTTTTAATTAAAATGAATGTGTTTAGTCAAAAAATAATTACTTTTATAATTAATTGAAGATGAGTTTTTTGACACAAGATTATGATTATCCGACGCTAAAAATGACTTCACTTTAATTAAACTCTAAAATTGAAGTTAACTGTTATTTATAGCATTGAATGTTAGAGCCATTTAATTTCACTTAACATATCGTGAAAGTATGGCAAGTATTGACTCTATTTAATTGACTAAACAAGATTTGAAAACTAGTCGGTCAACTCTATGATGAGGTATTAAACAAGAATTAGTTCATCCTCTCCGCTCAAACTTCTCATTTACCAACGCTTGTTATCTCGAACTAAATACAACTTTTTTCTGTTTGCTTTCCGACTGAGAGAAATCAAAATAGACTTGAATTGTTGGTAATGATTTGGACTCAACTTTCTAATTGACAGATTTTGTTCTATTGGTGATGAAAACTTCAAACTGATTGAAATATGCCTTTCAACAACTTTTTGAGAAAAGTTACATCAAATTAAGTCAAGTTTAATGCCTCAAAGAGTTGACTGACTAATCATTTATATATTAATAATTCATAATAAAAGATGTTTATAACCAATTTTTTTCATACTTATCAGCAAACAGTGATAATTAGCAGAAGTAATGCCTCATTAAGTGAAAAATGAGAACTTTTTAAACTTGTGAGAAAATGATTATCAACAATAAGTTTGTTTTATCATCGGTTCGGAAGAGTTTTGCTTTGCTCTTCTGTGTAACAGTTATAAAATGTCAGGACTTTTATGGTGGATATTTTAGTTATCATCCCGAATATTTACATGACTTGCCGGCACCTCATCATTATACGGGTCCCATTCCTTTTGGTCTACCGATGGGCGGCTTCTCAATGAACGGAAAGGGTCCCGCTTACGGACTTCAAGCTTATATCGTTCGTGGGGTCCTTCCTTTCCCTTTGACTGTACAGAGTGTTAATGTTCCTCAATTTAGATTTCCGACTCCTCTTCAATATATCGAAGAGTTCGGATCTTTTTTCAAAATCTTCAAATTTTGGAGAAGAAGATGATTGTTCTCAAAAATTAATTATAAATTCAATATTAATACAATGGAATGCCTTAAACTTGAAATAATAGAATAAAATTCGGTTATTTCTCAAATTGTAAGCATTTTTCACTTAATAAATCACTTAATTATGTATTAAAAATATATTGTATTTGAAAGTGATATAAACAGATATTTTGTCCACGAAATACCATTGTCTAAAAAATTGTTGACCTTTGTTGACCTTTGTTTAACTTATTAAAAAATGATTGAATTTTGATTTATTTATGTATTTTCCTTTCGTAAGATTAGGAGCTTTACATTGATTTAGTTGTTTCGTATCATAAGCCAAACTAAAGATAATTAAAGCTCTATTAAAAGTTTTTAAGATCAATGTCATTACGAGAATAGTTATTATAGTTAATAGAATGAAGGGATAAAGTGATTCGTGATGGAGAAAGAGATACATCAAACAATCAAAGCTAATGAAACAGAATGCAAAATAGGTTTCAAACATCATTTGGGATATATTATCGCAAAAATTTAAGAAAACAATTTCAAGTAATATTATAAGAGGTTAAGTTAAAGAACCGACCGCTCAACTCATATTTATATGACCTCTTTTTCCTCAAATAAACAAGAGAACTAACTGTATCTCTAGTAATAATAATTTATTGGAAGTGCCATTTTTGTAACATTATGTATGCCTTCAAATATTTTAGCGATACGTTCACATGTCTGCCACTCAATGCTGTAATCCATTCACTGATATTGTGTTAAAGTATACAATTACGACTTTTTCAGGTCATATCTTTTCAAATTCAAATCTAATATATAAATAAATAAACAATTGCCTCTCTGTAAAAGTGTGTATAGAATATAACAACTCTTTTACACTAAAGTCGTGTTCAAATTACTTCAATTTATTACTTTATATCAATAAAAGCTTGTATCGATTGCTTTCATTCATCTTTAGTTCAAAGAAATCTTAGCAAATAAATACATATCTTTTATAATTCTAGACAAAATTATTCAATAAAATGTTTTGCCTAAACTTGAACTGAAAGACTTAATTCAGGTTTTTATGACTATCACCAAAAAGATTCACTGAAAGATTCCGAAAGAAAAGATTATTTTGTGGGTCAACAAAACAAGATTAAGTTTATGATAACTTCTTTATGACTTGACTTTTGTGAGGTATTAATTAGATCTTAAATTACAGAATTTCTATACTAAGAAGCTATCAATTTCGATATGACATAAGAAATAACATCAATACTATGTTTAATGAATGAATGGAACAATAGAAAAATGGATATATAAGTGAATAAACTTTTGCAGAAAAGTAGAATTATGAGCTCAAGTAACTTATATTAGAAATAGGATCGAATCAATAGTTCTATTCCCATCTCTGCCTTTGAAAAACTGCATAAGAATTTTAAAGTGTGAGTAAAAAGTAAATAAAACTAATAATTTCATCCGAACAATAGGTTCGAAACAACAATTTCAAAATCTATTTCTTACGAATATTTTCCAAAAATCTATCAAGACTGTGAAGTAGCCAAACCCACTTATTCTATGGCTGAGATTTTTTATTTATATATTTTTATTGATTTTCTTTATAATGTCAACTTTTTCATAATTTCAAATCTCAACGAAGGCTCTCTAGGCTTACGATTGATTGGTATTGATTTTCATATCTAAAAAACATTTCCAATAAATATTCTAGATTTTTAACGTCAAACCAATGATTTTTGATTTCAGATTCATTCAAACAGAATGTTTGACTTGACATAGAAAATGATTGTTGGACTTTGTATTAAATCGTATTATTTTTATTCTATTCACTCTTATCTATTGCTTTCAATGCATTTCTACGAATCAATACTAAGGCTTTGTATGGTTTCGCAAAATGAAACATAGCTTTCAAAATTCCTAAATATAAAACATTTTTATCTTAAAGATTGAGCCAAGAGTTTGAGCTTTTTGTGCTTTTCATAAATCAAAAAGTTATATGAAAAGTGCAAGAAATCTCTTATCTTAAACTTCTAGATAAAACTGATGAACTAATATTAATGGCTGGGCATCGGGTCTCGAAATTGATTTCCATGAATTTCAGGAAAATTATTCCCTTGAAATTGAAGTTTTATTATAGAAATAAAAATTGGACTGAAATAATGAAACCAAAATTAGTTAATAAACTTGTATTTTTAGAAACCTTGTTGAGAGCCTGAAGGCTTCAAAAAAATAAGTTCTTAATTCGAGAGATAGTCAAGACTCTCAAAATTGATTTCTAGCACCACTCATGACTTATGTACAATTGGTTCAGAAAAGACACTCCAGAAGTGATGCGGATTTATAAGGGTTTGACAACACATAACCACTACTCAATGCTTTTACTCATTACTACTGAATAGAAAATTGATTACTAATCAATGTTATTACTCAAACATTAAAATTTGTAATTGTAATTGTAATTTGAAAAAATTATAAAATTAATGTTTCTGCATATCTTTCCTGAACCAACTGTACAAGTCTTATCAATAAATGTGACTCAGTATTACAAAACGTATTTCTGGCATTTTTCTTTAATACTTTAACTACTAATGGATAGATATTATAATTCAAATAATATGCAAATTATTATGTTATTAATATTTATAAGTTTAATATTAGTTTATAACAAAAACCCCTTTTCTGAGTTTGCGCTTTATTTTCTTTAATAGAGATCTTATAAGTTTTAAACTTTTTCTCAGATATGCGAAATCTGAAAAACTGTCACAAATACTTTTCTCTCTTGTAAAACACCACTATTGAGGAGTTGATATTAAATAAAATTTGGACTTAAGTCTTAACTTAAAATGTATGAATAAGTAAATTTTGAGGAACTTTATACTAATTATTAGGCAAAAAGTTTAAGATTCTTGAATGGAAATATAAAAATAAAAGTTACTTACAAGGATTTTCTTCAAACTTATTATGCTAAGTTATTTACATTTTTTCATATTTACATATTTACATATTTTCTTCACTCACTTACACTTCTAGAATCGTACGAATGAGATGAAAATTGGTTTAAAAAATTTAGATGAAAAATCATGTCTAATTGGGCTTAATTTTGACACACCAGTGAATTTTTAGCCCAAAAATAAAAGGGTTTCTCCTAATCTATTAGCAATTTTGAAACATACAGTAATTGAGTTCTTTATCAACTCATTAGTAATGCTTTCTAAACTAAACCAAATTCACTACATTTTGGTAAATACTTTAATTATCAAAATTTATGGATTAATTGTAGTATTTTTTGACAATTTAGCTTTTATTATGTTTTTATTATGTTTTTAGACAATCTTCGCTTACATATTAAATATAAAATAACCAGAAGATCATCGAATATGTGGTAAAATTAATGTCTAAAGAGCGAAATCTGTCTAAAAATTGAATACCAATGGTTTACAATTATTTTTCAGTCACATAAACTGAATAAAAAGTTTCGTAACAAATTGCAGAATAATACTAGTTGAAGAAAATTGCAGACTTAAGAAGACTTAAACC
>JAQFZT010000285.1:0-30075 GCA_034696325.1 Camisiidae sp. | reverse complement strand
CAAATTCCACAATAAGTGGTCTCAAAAAGTTTAAAGTTGTGAAAAAGTAAGAAAATTTAAAATTTATTTGAATATGTAATAAAAGTATTTTTTTATTATAATAAAATAACTATTATATGTAGTTTATCTTCAAAATACTTAAAATACAGACGATATATATAAATAAATTCAGATTAATTGATATAACTGTTTGAATTTGGTATTAAAATCAATAAAATTAGTAAAATTTTACCCAAAAAAAACTGATTATTAAAGATAATATATTTCAGAGTTTAAGTTAACATATAATTAGATATCAAAGTCATCTAAACCTTTATCATTAATGAATTGAGTGACCATTTTATAAACAGGATAAATCAAAGATTTATATTTAACTTGGTTTGGGTCAGTATTTTTGGGTAAAAATTCAATAACTTGATTGCATTGTTGTGAATTCCACGTCCAATCTTTCTGACAAAACAAATCCATCATATCTGACAAATATGGATCTGAAGCCCATTTCAGGAATTTAATACCAGATTGATTGCAGGTTCTTCGCGAAACTGAGTCGAAACAGCGCTTCCATTTGTCAACATAGCTGTCACATAAAAAGTTTATAAGTTTACCAGTATAAATAAATTGTGTTTTGCTAAAGAAAAACATATCTGCTCGTTATTTTCAATATAAGATATGCCTTTTTTGCATACTATTCATACAGTAGTTAAATGTTAATTTTATTTTAAAATCACGTAAAAATTATATTTCAAAGATATTTGAAAACTTTTCTTAATGTTGAATCAATTTAAAACAAATTTACATTTTAAGCTAAATTACGATTGAAATCTGATTCATACCAACATCCCTGATATATCCATAAATTTTTATCTCTGACATTCATTATCTTTTGAATATCATCTTTCAGTACATCAATGCAATCATGTTGTCCTGAGATCGACGCATTAGCGCATTCAATATTTTCTAAATAATACTTTTAAACAGGAAAAAAAATTTGAAGATAACTTCACATAAAACTATGAGAAATAATCAAATTTCATCATTCTTACTCTGGTACCACTTTGAGAACAGATCTGTTTTCTGCTTCTTTTCGCACCTCTCATAACAATAGCCATCATTTGCTTCATTAAGCGTTGATGAATACAATTTTTCCCCCAATCAGTGACACATTTCATCGCTAAACGTGTTTCTCTTTGAGAAAAAAGGCATAGCATTAAACTTTTAAAGTAGAGCTGGGTATCGGGTCGAGTCTCAATCGAAGAGAACATGAGCTTCAAATAGATTTCTCTGAATTTTATCTCTAGATTTGATACTTATTTTAAAAAAAATATATGAATTTCTATTCTAATTTTTGAAATTTCAATATAGAAATAATAATTAAGTTAGTTTGAAGTTTTTGAACATCAAAACTAGTTAATAAAATAAAAAAGTTAATAAACTCGTATTTTTGAATAAAAATTGTAAACAATTAATGTTTTCTAAATTTAAATGCAATAAAACATTAAGAGCTTCTCAATTAAGTGCTTTAAATGATTAAATTTTTAATGTTTTTGAAAATTTGAGAAAAATCTGAGACTACACCAAGACTCGAGTTTAAAAACAAATAACTTTTCGATACTTGAGAATCTCATTTCTGAGAAATACCCGACACTAACTTTTATGAAAATAAAATCAAGTGAAATGAATAACTTACTCACACCATTCGGGCATTTCGGCCTTATTATTGGCTAAGATGTGTCCTCTATAACCATATAACATAGTCATTTGGGCGCAATCTTCCAGATTCTCGATTTCGCACGACTTAAACTGCCAAATAATTCTGCCTCGACTTAAAGGCACTTTAGGCTTAACTATAGCATTATCGCTATGAGTATATAATAGCATAAATACTATTATAATGGATAACATTATTATTAATAACTTGTGATTTGCAATAATACAATCTTAAAAATCTTTCATTGTCAAGAATTTTTATATAAAATAAGTGGCGTTTCCAACAATGTTAACCTTGCATTTTCAACAAATAAAAATTGTAAATAACTATTTAATAATGGCTTAAACATTATATTTCTTAGTCTGACATTTAAGCCCTATGACTAGGAATTGATTCAATTTATGTATTATGTGAAGGTTTATACTTTTTAAGCTACGCCACTCAATATGATCACTTTTTTTATATAATTAAAATTTTTATTAAGAGATAAATAAGATGCTCAAGTAATCCCAAAACTATTTCAAGTGTGGAAAACTTATTTATTTGAATTACTAAAACTTAATACTTGAGTGTGAAAATGATTTTTTTTTCACAACTTTTAGGGAATTCCAAAATAATTTCTGTGTTATTCAAAATAGAAGTTAATCGCTTTCATTATCACTGCTATTTGACATAATTAATGAAACGATAAATGTTGAGTATTAGTGGAGAGCATGTGCTTGATTTTTAGCGAGCTTCAAGCTCTCAACTAGAGCTTTGAGCTTATATTTAGAAATATTTGTGTAAATATAATCAGTGTTCTTCAAGGCTCAAGCTTTTCAGGCTCAGTGACGAGTCTTGAGCTAAGTCTGACAAAATCCCAAGAAACTGAGCCTGTGAGCTGAGCCTCACACCCTTGAGCATCGAGTCTTACTTTGTAGGGAATTTATAAGGTTTTGAGAAATATTCAATTATATAGATCGAATTTGCTCATAACTAAAGACGCTACATTCGGCAGTTAAAAACAGCAAAATTAGGTATTCTGTAGAAAAAAAATCATTATTTTCGGTAGTCATATTCGGAAGAGTAAAATTATTTTCTTTATTCAAAAAAGAGCAATTTTTATGATCATAATAAGTTATTAATAACTATTCAATATTGAATAAAATCATTAAATATTGTTAAAATAATTAATTTTTCGAATAATATATAATGAAACTTGAGAAAAAAGCAAAGGGGGACCAATGGATAATTTTTTTTATTAAACTTGAAACTAACTAAACGGGAAACTAAATTCGAGTAAAGTTTGAAATGGTTAGAAAGACGTCAAAATGTTTGAAAGTTGTCATGAATTTATTGAAATCGTAGTTAAATTGACATCAATTCCATCATCAAATACAACAGTTTAACTTATTTTTAGCCGCCAGGCTTCTTAACTCAAAAGTTAAAAATATTAATACAATCGTATTTTAATCCCTGAAATTGTAATGATAAATCTGAATGAGATCTCGGCAAAGAACTTTATTTCATGCGTACAAATGATTGATTCGATACAGTATTCTACAGTACACTTTTTTTTACAGATTTTCATGTAAATTCACATAAAATTACACCGCAAAAAGATTTTTACGTAAAATTGCCAATCCTAAGTAACAAAATGCAGTGATAAACTAACTATAGGTGACAAAATCAGCATAAGTATATCTCACCTCCGATTTACTTGAAATAAAATATATAAATGTAGTTTTGGATAAGATACAAAAGAAGTATTTCGATAGATATGGCTAAATTAAGACATCCAAATTATTTCATTACTTTAAAAGAGTAAAATTTGAGATCCACTCGACAATTATAATTTTTGTAATTGATACAATTTTAAATATCACAATTGTATTTTGTTACTTAAATAATTTAGTGATTAATTATGGAAAATCGAATCGTTGAGATGTTCAAAACATTTTTCTCAATCTTTTTTGGTGGTCCTTTCTCTCAAACCAAATGTAGGGTTAATGAAAGTGGACTTCACTTCTTTATATAATGGATTTTCATTCTGAATTCAACCAAAATTGTGTTATTTGTATATTTATAAATTAGTGATAACTTTTTTATACCTGATCCCAATCAGCTTTATTTATTTCTTTTTGAAATCTAGCGAATTCTCTTCTGTCCAATGTTTCTGTAATCAGTTTCCATATTAACAATAGAGCCAAACCAACTAATATGACTCCAGCGATAACACTTATTGCGACAACTAATAGATCAACCTTTTGTGCACACATTCTCGTAACTTTTGTAATTTTGAATGATGGTTCTTCATCATTTTCACCATCAGTTCTTTCATATGTGAATAGGATATCACAATCATTATCAGGAGTTCGTATCGGGCACTGAAATTTGTTGATGTACTCTGAACTGCTATTCGACAGTTCATACGTGTGCTCAACAATCTTATAGTTTAACTGAGTACAGTTTTCAATGCAGTTTTCTTTACTGTTTAGTTCTCTACATATTTCCGGTACACACGATGCCAATCGATCGCATATTTGTTTGTTATCACAAGCGGGACATTTTTGACAATATTTTCCTATTGTAGAACTTTTACATTTGCATTTACTGCACTCACAGTTACCCATTCCAGAACAAACCTAAAATTTAATATATGTTTTAAAA
Source organism: Camisiidae sp. (assembly GCA_034696325.1). Lineage (NCBI taxonomy): Eukaryota > Metazoa > Arthropoda > Arachnida > Sarcoptiformes > Camisiidae > Camisiidae sp. The sequence continues at coordinate 25,718 of JAQFZT010000285.1, read as the reverse complement.
CAAACTTTGAAAGACATAATTTGTGAATTTTTAGATAAAGTTATTAAGTATTATTTATTTGCTATAAAAACTAATTGATTTAAAATAAATATAAAATACCGAAGTTGTGTTGGGTGCAGTACAAGCTCTGTTGGATACCGGGCATTCACAATAATTGCCTTTATATTGTTGAGTGCAATTGCATTTGCCACTTAAACAATCTCCATTTCCGTTGCATTTCTGATCATTTTGATAACAATTTGAGTCATCAAATTGACAAAATTTGCCGGAAAATCTTCCCTCGCATTTACAAGTAGCACAAATACAAATGCCATGACCACTGCATGGCTTACCATCAACTGCCAAATGGATTTATTGAAAATGAATGAAAAAAACTTAAATACTAGATTTCTTAAATGGCTGGGAGTGTGGGAAAGCTTCCTGAGCATTCATTATCCCCTCCCAAATCGATTTTCAGTTCAAAAAGTAGCAGTAAAATGAAAATAATTGTAGGAATAAAATTTTCCTGCCGTTACTGTCATATAGAGAAACAAACTTTAAAAAGATTTTTCTAAATATACATTTTGGAGATGAAAAATATTATATATCAAGTTCAGGACTTTAGTAAAAATTTATAAAAATTTAGAAGAATTAAATTACCTAAGAAAATCAACTTATTTATGTTTACTTAATGAGTTACCGTCTCCCCAATTCCCTACATTTATTTTTTGAATTTCTCATCTTTACTTCTCTCAAGTAATTAAAATACAAATAATTTCTCAGTTTACAGCGGAGTTAATTAAAGAATACCTTGACTTTTACAATGAGCATCGGGATCGCTTGCATTTATTGGCTTTTCGGGATCGCATTCACATCTTATTCCATCTCGTTTTCCATTACATGGTGAACATATACCACAAGCATAAGTTCCAACATTCGAACATTTCTCGGAATTGGGTTTGGTATTTTCCGGTTTCTCACAATCGCATCCACATATCATCCGTAAATCGATTTCAACGCTTTCATCATTGTTTGTTAAGCCTTTTTGAAAACAATGTTAAAAAGTATAAAAACGAATAATTTTAATTTAATACCTATTTTAATCGTTTGATTCCACTTTGATCTTTCTTCAGGACATGATTTCATTTTAATTTTTGCATCAAAAGTGATGGTTGGCTTTCCTTTGAACGAACATTCGGATCTTTTCATATAAGTTGTATCTCCACAGTTAGAAAATAATTCAATCTCTATATTATCAGGAATGTTATCGGGTTTTAAGTGAACAGAAGATCGAATTCTTTTATAGACGTCATCAATCAGTTTGACAATAGTTTTTTCGTCATCTTTTAACTCTGCTGTTTGAGCAGTCGGACCGATTATGTCGACTAAAGTCTGATAAATATCTTTAACTTTTTTATCAACAGCAAAAACAACATTGAATTTGTTTTCTCGCACTTTTTCTGCGATGTGATGCATAGATGGATAGTCTAATAACTCCCAATGCGTGTAATTATTATCCTTCAAATGACACTTTCCATCATTCGGTACTACTATTCCACCCAACTATACGTTAAATAACAAAATTTCAACTTTTTTTTAGTTAATCCTATAATATATCAATTGTTAGCAATGATGAGATACAACAAATGCAAAATGTATGAATTTATAATGTGAATATGAATATTTTCAAACCCAACCGATTTATACACAAAATCTATAATAGAAATGCATTTTTTTGTTAATAGTTATGAATTTTACCCCTTTGTAAGGCTGCGCTTTAAAAAAATACATTTCTATTAGAGATTCTGTGAATATGTCGGTTGGGTTTGAAAATATTCATATCCATGTGTCAAATATTTATGAAAAGTTTGAATAATTATAAAAAATTAGATATTGAACTAAAAATTGATAGATCTTCTAATTCAAACGCTTTCGATTTCTTATTTATGAAATGTTTCTGAAATATATAATAATGTATAAAAAGCAAATTGTCATTGAATGACATATTTTGTGAAAATCAATTTAAAGAAATTTATTCAAAAGTAGCTTTGGGTTATTATTGAAAAATTTGTTGAGTTTTGATATAAAAATTGAATTATTTTCATTGAGTGGTTCATATTTTAAAACATCGAAATACATACTTTTCCGTCTCCTGCGTAATGAAATTCTGCATCAGTGGCGACAACAATTATTTTGTCTGATTTGTTTCTCCATCCAATTTCATTTTTACAGACCAACACTTGCATTAGAGCGTCGAGTTGTCCTTCAGGATTGTCTGTATTACCAGAAGTATCTGCTTTTGACACTCTCTCTTCGAATTCAGATGCATTAGAATTGAGTGACATTCTGTGGGCAAAACTATAAGGCTGTTCACTATATTTTCCATTGCAATCCAATGGCCTGAAATGAGTTAAATATTGAGCATAAATATGTTTAAGTATTTTATAATAAACTGAACTCAATTTTATAGGCACAATACGGCATAACTGTCTTGTCCACGAATGAGCCGAAACCGATCTGAAAATTTTTTGTGGTTTCATTAATTTTTGTGGCAATTATTTTACCGACATTTGATAAATTATTTTTATGATTTTTCATAGTGCAGGACAAGTCCATTAAATAATACAAGTCCATTGGATAATCATTTGCCCGTCGGAAATGTATGGGAACTGTTATTTCTGAGTGAGCTCTTAGAGATATCTCGTAATTTTGTGGCTTCAACTGGACAGTTGAGCCAATAGTTTCAGAAAAGTTGTCATCACTAATCGTTTTGTTTTCGTGTTTCGGATCAATCTTATTTTGAGCACAATTCTGTTGAGTTGCATGTCTTATATCATAACATCTATCATTATTCAATTTATTCTTGAAATTTTCGTCTGCGCACCAAAAACAATTGACCGATAAAGAAATGCATTTCCCGCATGTTTTAGCTTCCATACATTTTGAAACATTTTGACCTTTATTCACATCAATATCAATTTGAAATAAATGTTTAAAAAATTGATAGAAATTTACAACTTGTCAAACTTAACATTACCTGAAGATGAATGAATTATTAGTAATTGTAATAAATTAATCATAAATAGAAACACATTCAGACCAAACATTTTGATGAACAATTTGTAAATTTACTATTTTATAAAATTAATCAGTGGTTGATCTAAATTATTATATTCAAGACAAACAAATTGAGAAAATAAATATGAATCGCAAATACAAGACAAGGAAATAGAAGTTTCATATCCAACACGTCCGGCATCAATGATTCGAAGAAATCAATTAATCATGTTTTGCATATGAAAAAGTGCAAACCCATTCCCTGTGCGATTGCACTCTTTCTATGGAAAATATTTATGATCACACTTTTCACGAATAATTTTTCACTCCAAATATTTTTTTAAATATAAAATTTCTGTCATATATTCGTTTGAAAAATTTTTCCCCCAAATTTCCAATCAAAAATATCTATTGAATTAGATTTTGAAAAAAATGTTTGTCTAATTGGGTATTATCATTGATGTGCCCGAAAATGTAATCTCTTTTGTCCAAAAATTACAAACTTTTGAATTTCGAACTTATTTAGAATTCATTGCTTTCCTTAAAAAGTCTGTCAGTTTCTAAACTTTATTACAGTTTTTAAAGTTTCACAAATTGTTGATATTTTTTCTTCAATTCACATTTGCATTTGGGATAAATTATTAGTTCAATAGAATATTGACTTTTTAAATTAATTCTTAAGCTTTTAATAATTAGTAAAAATAGTTATTAATAGATTTTTAAATTCGAGCGCTTTCAGCTTCTTATTAAGTATTTCTCAGGGATGATAAACGATTCAAAACTAAATGACTTGATGTAAAGACATTCATATCCAACAGAGTTTATAAGGCAAACATTATTATGTAAGGAATAATATAACTATCAAATATAGTTCAAGAGCTTTATTTCAAATTTTCAATTGTTGTGAAATTGAAATGTATTAAAACATTTAAATAAACAACAATTTTTGTTCATTACATTTTGATTCAACAAATCATATTTAATTTGATTTCTTTTACAATAGATTTTATTAATTAAATTTTTGAATTTATGTAAGTCTTAATTCGTTTTAAATGATTAATTCCTAAGTTTTTATTTATTTCTTTGTATTTATTTAGGAATTAAAGGGATTTGTTCTGTTGTGCTTTAACAATAAAATACATTTCTATTAGAGATCTAAGCATTTAATAGAAAGTTGTGTTGGATATGAATGAGTTTGCATTAAGTCAACTTTTTAATAATATTTACAGCATTATAGAAACTTGATGTTAAGCACATTTGTCTTAAACTATTTAAAGTGTTGAAAAATTTAGTGATTGAATCAAAGAACATAAATTTCATTTCAAAAATATGAAAATTGAAGTCAGCTCTGGCTAAACATAAATCTAAAACTGGACATGACTTTGATTAGGATAATGAAAGAATTATAAATCATTTCTAAATAACTCGATTGTTATATTGATTTTTTATAATACGGATCAAATCTATAGTTAACATTTACTTCATATTTAAATACTAATCGTTATTAAATGGGTTTAAATTTCACTCTTTAGAGACATAGAAAATTGATGTTTTATTAAATTATTTTTAACAAATAGAAAATATGAGGACCAGTCCGGGAATTCAACCCGAAGTCTTCCAATATCAAGTCGAACACTTTAACCACTAGACTACAGAGACTCATATTTTCTATTTGTTTATTTAAGATGTCCCCCTTAACCTGTATAACTTCTTTTAATTAGATATAAAGCATGTTGAAAAGTTGCTGTATAACTCATTCATTGAAAAATATCCATATATTTGAAAATTCAATGTAAGGCTTGATAGCATGTCTATTAAACCAAATTTTAAGCTCAATAATAATATTATTATATTTACTTCAATTTACTAAATTTAATTTCAATTATTTTTTTTAACCATAACCGTGAAAATGACAGACCTTTTTGAGAACTGAAAACGAGATTTTCAATTCTACAACTTTGTTACACACTATACACACTGCATGAGCTCTTTCAAAATGACAAAATATTTGATTCAGCAGAAACCCATTTGATTGGGTAGAAAACTTTTGAGCTTTAAAAAAATAATTTCCATTCTAATATTTTAATTTACTGTCACGAAATGAGTTGTCTATAAGTTCTCAAATGTCTATTTAAGTAATGTATTTCACATTTAAAGTGATGAATGTTAGCATACAATTGTTGGCTGTATTCTACAATACGTCAATAAGTTTAAGATCATGTATGTTTCGAAGAATAACTTTTGAACGATTGAAATAACTTTTTGAAACATTAATCAAATATAAACTATATTAAAACACATTTAATATAAAAATTTGGTACAATTATCTCTTACATTGAATGAGTTATAAGAAAATTGGCATGCGTTTCATAAGTTTAAAATCAGCATATTTCTCTTAATTAACAATTGGCTTATGGCGCGCGCGCTCACATTAAAAGCTATAAATCATTGTTAAGAATGATATTTGGAATGTTTCTTTGCATTGACTCGTTCTATAAGTAATCGTAAACTTATAATATAGGAAAAAGATTACATTTAAGTGACCACAAAAGAGTTCTTGTTAATGGCCTAAGACTTGCAAACAAGTCTTACAGATAAATTGCAACACTTATTAAGAGATCCTATTGTGCTGTAACGAAATTGCGTTAGAAAACAAGATAACTATTGTATGTAAAGTAATTTAAGGATAAATTATTAGGAGTCTAAGAGTTAGTTAATATGTGTTACAAAACAAAATGTTTAACAAAATGAATCAGTTATTAAGAATTGATGTTTATTTTGAAATTAAATTTTTATGTGTAATTTCTATTATTTTCAAGAATAAGAGCGACGATAAAGTGATAATCTGTAGAAAAATTTCAATCAATGAAATTCAATCATAATTATTGGAAAATATTTTAAATTTAGACTTTACTCCATAGCATTTGAAATAGTTTATAGTGAATAATTTCCAACACGAAAATCCAATTTTTTCAACTATTTCTATGATTGTCATTAACTATTATTCAAAAAATTAAAAATTAATTTATTGTCTCTAAAATCTTTGTCAAAACAAATGAATGCGTAAAATTCTAAAACTAAATATTGAGGAGTACTTTAAAATTTCTGAAGAGATTAGTAACGAATGAACCCCAACAGCGCTTTTCCATATAAGTCTTACTACAAGATACCATTGAATAGTTCAATATTACGAAAGATTTATTCATCTCTGAATTGACTGAAGACGCAGTGCTTATTATGGATAAATTAGTGGTGACTATGAAGAAACCATAAACAAATATAAGTCTCATGAATGTTTGCAGCTCTGCAAAAATTGTTGTATAAAGAGCTGCATTTATAATTGATCCAAATATTAGCCAATTTGATAGAAAATATATCGACCAGTACTTTGTGTTATAATCATGGATTTCCTGATATATAGAACCTAATGATCTTTCATTATAATCATATTATTTAACTCTAGTCGACATTTCCTGAGAATATTATTCAGTTCTCTGACTTTGAAATAACGACAGATAAGGTAAAAGTACACGATTTGATATAAATTTATATTAAATGAATGATAAGCACAAATTGAAATTAATAGACTGTTAAGAATATCAAAAATAATAGAATCCAGAATTGAACAGTTCATAATCAGTGGGGTTATACTTAAAATAAAAGCAAATATCGGTAAGATATTTTCGTTATTAAACCTACAAATAAAGAATGAAACTCTCGCCCTTCTTATCATTTTATAGATTTCCTCTTTATTTGTGAGACCAATACTTTGAGGCGAAATCAATCCGGACATCATTTCAAAAACTTTGATATCAATTGAATTAATTCCATGTTTGAAATTATAATAATTTATTAGTTGTGATATAAGAGCCAAAAGAACATATAAAATACAGGTGATATTGTAATGATATTTAATTCCAAAAAATTAAGAAAAGTCTCCATTCCTGATAAATATGTTTACATTTACATCAGGAGTTAGTAATGAAATGAAGCATTTAATTATAACTATGCTATTAATGATAGAAATGAGTAGAGGATTATGAAATTTGTTTCTCTTTATGCCATTTCTTGATTCAAAACTTAATCCAATTCTATACAAATGTATGTCAGCGTATTTGACAATTACATTCAGCGGCAATAGTTTGGTTGCATCAAAATTCTCCATCAGTTTTCGTACTTCTGCGAACCTGTTTTAAAAATTTGATTAATTTGATGAAGATAAAGAAACTTATTTATTTGAAAGAGACGTATGAGTTAAGTACACGATTTGTAGAAAAATTTCTTCAAAGGATAAACACTCTCTAATAAACTTTAGACACCTTTTATAAACTTTTAAAATTGAATGTGTAATTGAATCTTTTTATAAAATATCTCTAGAAATATTTGAGTTTACACAACTAAGTTATCGAAATCCATCCGTATATTAACTTCAGATCATTTTCGTGCTATTTAAATATTAATACTGTATATTAATTGAATTTTATTGATCGTTAAGTTAAAGTCATATGTATCTCAAATTCAATTACTTCATAAATGAATTCCTGAATTTTTAATTTTATTTTCATACTTTTAAATGAGAAAACGTATTGATCTGTTGCAAAAGTTTTAAGGTTTCGACTCTCAAACAGCTAACAGATAGTTCTTATAAAGTAGAGTTTAGCTCTCTATAAGTAGTGAAGAGCACAAGCTATGTTTGAGCTTGAGCTGGGCTAAGCTAAAACTCGAAGGGTTTCAGATAAGTTATAGCTTAATCTCATACATTGTATGCTAAGCTTAAGCTCAAGCTTAGAGATATGAGCTTCTGAGCTTATGTTTTTTCTTAGGGTTCAAAGTCAATATCGAAACTTTTCGGTGTCTATTTTGACACCAGAGGAGGAGAAAGCTCGAAGCTCAAGTTCATGAAAAGTGAGATTATGTTTTTCACTATATATAAAATTGGTATTTAACTAGTGATGGAGTTAGAAAATTTCTGGAGAAACTTTCTCAGGGTAAAATTTCTCATCAAAAAAGAGAAATTTTCTCTTTTTGGAGCCTTATATTAAATTAATAAGAGTAATTAATCAAATTATTTAGAAAACTTAAACTAAATTTATCAAATGATCCCATAACCTGAACTTCCCACTAAAAAAACTATTCTTAATGATTTGAAATAAAGGTATAACAAAAATGTACGACACTCACGAACGGTCCCAAAAAAACTTTAAAGCGTTGTTTTAAAAGGGATAAACAATTTTTCAAAAATAAATAAAACAAAACCAAATTCTAAAGTTTTGTCTCAAATCAATGTAAATTTGTAATTTTTTTTTGTTTGTTTTTCATTTGTAACAACAAAATCATTTGTAAACATTGTGGTGTTCAATTATTTACAAACATTACGAAATGAAAATGAACTCTTAATAAATAAATGAAATGTTTGAACCCCCTATTTGTGGAAAAAATGGCTCTGAAATTTTTTTTATTTTATTGAATTCGCATTTAAGAAATGGATTTAAAATTTTCTTGGTATTGATTTCATAGTTTGGAAAAAACTCGTGATGTAACAGAACGAGTTTATATTGGCTGTCTACTAAGTTAGGTGTCTTTTTCAAAAGTTTAATAGAATTTTATTGGTAAAAAATATTTTTTCAAAATTTTAAATTATTGATGAAATATATTTTGAAGAATCGATATCTTTGTTTGAAGGGCGCCATCACTTCATTATCATCAATTAATCTAAGCTTCCTCTTAAGTCCATTGGTTATAGAGTTTGCAAAGTTTTTAACTTTTTTTTGGATATCTCTCCAGATTCTTGTAAAAGGAATAAATTTCTTCAGTCGATTCTTTCGATTCTTTGCTTTACATAATGATTAGAACCACTCTATAAGTCGTGCTTTAGGAATATTTGGCTCAGTATCACTTTAGGCTACAAAATTTATATTTTTATATTGTAGATATTGTTTCGCACAGAGGTGATAATGAAAAGACATACCGGTCCAAAACAAAATTTCATCTTAAATGTGATGCTTTTCATTGAATGGCAGCAATTTCTCCAAATATTTTTACAAGTCAATTTTACCATAGATTGTATCTCTCTTAATAAATGTATCTTGAGTGTCCCTATTGATCCATGGCCTGCCAAGCAAGATCTCGATTGTAGAACTTCTTTTTTAATCCAAATTCTAACTCATATTTGATCTATTTTGAAACTGATAAAAATCTCCACCTTTTATTTGAATGGGATCTAATAAAGTGTTTATAAATTTAAACCAAATTATTATTTATTTATTGCAAAACTCTTTTAGCATTGTCACACTTTGAAGGAGAATAAAAAATCAAAGCAAAAATTATAATATTCTATGTTCGAAAATATGTTGCAAAAGTTACAACACTGATAACAGTTTTATACGGTCGCACAAGCGTTCGAAAAAAGACGCTTAGTAACTTTACTTACTGTCCGTGTGTCCGTCAGTCTGTCTGTAGATCAAAAATGCTTTGATTGTTGCAAAAAATATAAATTTTGAAAAATTAATTTGAATATTTCTTAAAATTCAATTTGTTTCAATGCAATTCAAAATAATAAATTTTTTATAATTTCTGAATTTTAATAAGTTATACGAGCAGAACACTTAATTAACAATATTATTCTTCAATAAATTTAATGATGTCTCGAATTCAATTCCCAACTCTTGTGAAAATAAATTCTATTTTCATTCTTTTTTAGGTTATACTTTTTAAATGCAATACAAAATTTCGAGAAGAATACGAAACGAGACGAGCGTTATGTGATGCAAATTTTTGGGAAAAGTACGACAGAAGACGAGATCGGGTTGGATCATACGAGAGGGAGATTCATAAAATATAAAATTTCCATGACTAAGTTATAATATAAAAGACGTTCTACAATAAAGTATATAAATTCAATATGAGGTCAGAGATATGAAATGGGGGTTGTGGTGGTGTTCCCCTACCATGCGAGACGAAAAAGTACCTTTGCCCTCCTTTGAGAAAAATTGACCCTCCAGCGTTTATTTTGTAATTGAATTTTTGTGTGTAATTTCCATTATTTTCAAGAAAGCGAACGATGATAAAGTAATGATCTATGAAAAAATTTAAATCAACAAAATTAAATGATAATTATTGAATATTTCGATTCAAACTTTACTTCATAGCATTTGAAATAGTTTATAGTGAATAATTTCCAACACGAAAATCCAATTTTTTTCTCACCGACTCTTTCAATGAATATCATTAACTGTGAGTGTAAAAATGAGTTTATCATTTCTAAAATCTCTCCCGAAATAAAGTGTTATTGAGAAATACCTTGTATTTCCTGAGAAATTTCGTAACGTTTATACCCCAACTGAGTTTTTTGAAATCAGTTTTACTATAGGATAACATAAAGTGATTCAATATTTTGAAAGGTTTATTCACTTCTGAATTGATTGAAGACGCAGTGCTTAAAATGAATATGAAGACTATTATCAATACAAATGAAAAATAAACAAACAAAAGTCTAATAAAGATCATCTCTGCAAAAATGGTTGCAAAAAGACCTGCATTTATAATCGATCCAAATATTAGCCAAATTAATAACAAATATAACGACCAGTAATTATTATTAAAGTCATTGATTTCTCGATATATAGAACTTAATGATCGAATGACTTTCATTATAATTCTATTGTTTAATTCCAAACGGGTTTCGCTTATAAACCTATTTTTTAATTGCAGGTAAATTTTCTTCATAATTGTATTTTGTTCTCTTAATTTGATTTTGATATAACGACAAATGAGATAAAAGTATACGATTTGATATAAATTTATATTAAATGAATGATAAATACAAATTGAAAGCAATAGACTGTTAGGAATACCGAAAATAATTGAATCCAGAATTGAACAGTTTATAATCAATGGGGTTATGTTTACAGTGAACATAACTATTGGTATGACTTTCTCTGTATTAAATCTGCAAATAAAGAATAAGACTCTCGCCTTTCTTATCGTTTTATAGATTTCCTCTTTATTTGTGAGACCAATACTTTGAGGTGAAATCAATCCCGACATCATTTCACAAACTTTGAGATCAATTGAATTAATTCCATGTTTAAAATTATAATAATTTAATATTTGAGATATAAGAGCCAAAAGAACGAAGAGTATACACGACATATTAAAATGATTTTTGATTCCAAGAAAATAAGAACAGTCTCCATTCATAATGAATAATTGAATATTTTCATCAGGAGTTAACAATGAAATAATATTTTTGATAATAACTGTGATGTTTATGAGATAAATGATTAAAGGATAATGAAATTTACTTCTCTTTATCCCATTTTTTGATTCAATACTTAATCCAATTCTATATAAATGTATGTCAGAGTATTTGATAATTACATTTTGTGGCAAAATTTTAGTTGCATCGAAAGTCTCCATTAGATTTCGTTTTTTAACTAATCTGTTTCCAGTTATTTGATTAATTTTGATAATAAATGGATAAATATATTTGAAGAGACGTTGAGTCAAATGCACGATTTCGTGAAAAATTTCTTCAAATGATAAACATTGGTTTGAATTCTCTTATCCAATATGTAATTGAATTTTTTTATACTATTTTTATAGATCTAAAGCTTATTAATGAATTACAAATTACAGAAATGTGTGAGAGGGCTCACAAGACTCAATTATCGATCCATATATTGACTTAATATTTCTTCATAATAAGATCTGACTATTAAAATATATTTACTCATCATTTTCGTATTATTCAAAAGTTTATTAATTGAATTTTATAACGAATGATCATTAAGTCTTAAGTTAAATTGATGTGTTTATTCAATATTGACATTTTAATAATTTTTAAACGACTTCTTAATTCTAATTATATTCTTTTAAATGAGAGAACGTTCTCATCATTAGAATTTACGGTTCCACGTCTTTAGTTCTACTGTCTTTAGTTCTAACATTGAAATGAGCTATAATATACTTTAATTTAACTTAATTGAAATACTACTTACTATATTTCTAAAGTTCAAAAGTAATTCAGAGAAGTTCAAAAAGTAATTCTGATAAGTTCAATATGAATTCAGTTGAATATGAATTGATATGAATTTGATATTTATTTCATATAATCTGAATATCTTTGAAATAACATTCAATTTGTTGTTTCAGTTCACTTTAAACGTTATTTTCATTAATTAATTTCAATTGAGTTAAATTAAAGTATATAAGCATTTCGGATTTCTTATATAAGAATTCAATAATAATTCAGTTATAAGGATTCTTAATAAGCATATAAGTTAGGCCTTAAGTAAAACAAGTTATATGTAATCTAGAACTTAGTATAAATAACGTGTTTTATTTTTAAGACTAATTTTTAATACTCATATCCCAAATCCGACTCCACATCTACTAATTATTTTCGTACTTTACTACTATTGAAACTGCTAGCGATGATCTTAACATATGTACTTCCGTGCATAACATGTTTTTGTATAAGTTTGAATAGGACTTGCTTTGCAAGTAAGAGGCTTTGCTTTCCAAAATCATCGTAAGGAGTTTCAATAGTAGTACATATATTATATTTGAAATAAATTCTATTATAAATAAACCATTAAGTCATAAGTTTAATTGATATGTTCATCAAATTCAATAATGGGTTTTTATTGAGAAATTCTAATTTTATACTTTTGCCAAATGAAATAATTTTTGTCTAATTAAAATGATTATTAAAACTAAGTTCAATACCAACTTTAATAACACAAGGGAGATGTCATTTGAAATCATTAAATATATCGATAATAATTTAATATTTATAAGTTATACGAACAGAAAATAATGAATTAGCTTATTTTTCAATTCAATAATGATCTTTAACTTCTTAAAAGTTAAATTCTATTTTCATTTTTTTCTTAATAAAAAAATTTCTGATCTAATATTCAGAGCAATGTTAGAATTTTGGCGAAAAAACTTTTTCATTCTATTATACAATAAGCCCCTTTATTCTCCAAATGATTAGATTTTATTCTAATGACTTATTCGTATGGGACTGACCCACTAGATCCAATTATTCAGTCAAGTTTAAGGTTAGATATCGTAAAGTTATGTCATATTTGGTGAGGTTAGGTTGGGTTTGGTAAATTTATGTCAAGTTAGGTTAGGTTTAGTTAGGTTAGGTTAGTTTAAGTTAAGTTTTGCAATGTTTTGCAAGTTTTGCATTCGATCTAGTGGGATAGACCCCTCAAAAAGTGCTTACCCTTTCGAATAAGAATCTCCCGTAACTAACTCGTTCCAATGTGCTTGTCCTGACTCTAAGCAGCGTTGCAACCCGTCCAGTTTTAGAAAGATTTTTTCGTTATTAACCTGCAAATAAAGAATAAAACTCTCGCTCTTATCATTTTATAGATTTCCTCTTTATTTGTGAGACCAATACTTTGAGGTGAAATCTATCCCGACATCATTTTGAAAACTTTGAGATCAATTGAATTAATTCCATGTTTGAAATTATAATAATTTATAAGTTGCGGTATAAGAGCTAAAGTAATGTTTAGTATATATTCAAAATTATAATGAGTTCTAATTCCAAGAAAGTAAGAGAAGTCTCCGTTTATAATAAATACGTTTAGATTTTTATAAGGAGTTAGTAATGAAATAATAAACTTAATTATAACTGTGATAAATATAAGAGAAATGAATAGAGGATTATGAAATTTGTTTGTGTTTATGTCATTTCTTGATTAAAAACTTAATCCAATTCTATGCAAATGTATGTCAGCGTATTTGAGAATTAAATTCTGTGGCAAAGGTTTAATTGCATCGAAAGTATCCATAATTTTTTTACTTTATTTAAACTGTTTCAAAAAATTGATAAATTCTTAGACAACAATTGGATTGTCTCTCATAAAATAGTATAATAATGCGAGAAAATGCGATTCAAAAAAACATTTGCTTGACTTGAATAATGCACTTTTCATTAATGTTCAATTTATTCTATTTTTAAGTGAAATGACAATACTTTACAAATTTATTTGAATTATAAAAAAATCTTAGAGAGCACTCACACTAAGTTAAAGACATCGGTTCATGTCTTTAATTATTAATGAAGATATTGTTAACTTCATATTTACAAACTGATGATTTATCAAATACTGAATTTTCAATGCGTTTTCTGATAATTTTCGTAATAAAATATTGTATAAAGTTTTTTGAAATAAGAGTCGAGTATTAATTCTAATAATGATTTTTAGATGACTTTCTCGAAATGAAATTCTATTTCTAATATGGAAAAATTTCTGTTGTGTTCACAGTTTAACTATTAAATTTCACAATAATGAAAACTAGAGCTTGTGATCAGGTCTCGAGTCTTAAAAGGCGGTAACCTCGAGACTCGTTCAAATCTCTTATTTTGATTTAATTTTAATTGATTAAATTTATCGTTGATTTGGCCACTTATTTCAGAACAATAAATTAATTTGCAAAGTTTTAATATTGAAATTTAAATCCGACAGCATTGAAACCAGATTTAGTCAATAAACTCGTATTTTTGAATACAAGTTATAAAATAATCAATAATTAATGTTTTTTTAACTCTGAATGTGATAAAACATATACAACTTAACAATTAAGTGCTTCAAAACAAAGTGTTTTATGTTTTTGAAAAATTGAGGAGAGACTCGAGAACCTCATTATTAAAAAATATGCAACGAAAACTTATCGTTTGAACGATAATATACAGTACTAATATTGAAATTTTGCAATAAAACAAAAAACCTACCAAAAATTGAATTATGTGGGATAGTTTGCGAGTGCTTTTTTATTGCTCTTTAAATGGATATTATCTCTTGAATTGCTTCTCGATAAATAGCATCAGGAACTCTTCAATTATAACTTTTATTTAAAATGCATTTTCAATAAATATGATAAGACTTGGCCTTAATTTAATAACTATGTTTAAACTTATATAAATTAAGAAACGTTGCGGAATGAACCGAAAAATATTGATTCCTCAATAAAAATAACGGTAATTATTGTATTAATCAATGTAAATGATATCTGTTAACTATTAGTCAATAAAAGTTTATATAAGATTTCCTTTGATTATGTTTGAACAGATTTAATCTCACTGTAATCTATGATCTGGATCGTGATTAACAAAGAGCTCTAAACAGATGCCTTACTCATGAAACTCTTATTATTCAATTTGAATAACTGACTCTTATTCTTCTAGCTTAACATTTTATTAATATTATTTTATTGATCTTTATTTCGTGAAATTTTTATTGAAATCCAAGATAAATTAAGGCTATAATTATATAATTGCATAAAATTGAGATTCATATAGTGTGGATGAAGTGTGTGTATGTGTAAGATTATTTTTATTCGATTATAAAAAGATTATTTAAGTACATAGCTTGCAAGTCAAATCTCAAACTATTTATGTAGGATAATAATTATTATAAATAAATATATCATATAAGTTGCACAATTGCCTTCATCAATATTTTTTAAGGCGTGACATGCTATCGATTCTGGTTAAAAATAAAATAATGTCTTTGTATAAATAGTATAGATTAAATTTTTATTTCACTGGAGAGAATTTAAAATAAAACCTCTGCTTTAATGTTAAACTAGAAAATATCTCTAATCACATAATTATCAACTAATCGTCTTGTTGTCTAATGATATTCAATAAAAAAAATAAGGTTTACATTGAAAAATAAAATATTTAATTCGTATGTATGCAAAATTAATATGAAATTGAGAAATTAGTTAATTTTACATATGTTATAGAAAAATATAATTAAAGATGAAATATATTTTTCACTTCCGTGAACATATTTAAACACTTTCTACTTTCCTAACGTTAAAAATCGTTTATCAAATTAATTACATTACTATTAAGCATATAATGAAAACTGGAATCTATAACTCTTTATGTCTAAATAAAAATTATGAATAAAATTTTTTATTGACCTCTTTTTAATAATGATAAAAATTTTCATTATATTATGGAAAATGTCTCTGAATAATGATTGTGCAATAGATTTTGTTTAGTATAGCATCAAATCTCTTCCTCCTTTCATTGATAGTGAATTTTCTACACGACTACACGTTTAACGTGAGTCTTGAGAGCAAAATTTAGATACAGTTTTAAAATAGTTTTTATCTTTCAAAAGCTGACTCATCCGTAAAAAGTAGTTAAATGTGCCATAATCTAAAAGAACCCGTTAAACTTTCAAACTTAACTTTCTCTTTATTTATTTTTCATATTAAAATAGCATTTTTCTGAAAATTAATTATCATTTTCACTTTTTTTTTAAATAGAAAAAATTGTAAATTTACATTTGCATAAACACGTTATGAATAATATGCTATTTGTCTTCAATTAAAATTTAATTGATTTTTTTTACTTTCGATGCATATTTAATCCAGAAAACTCATACGTCTCATAGTGAAAATTGACAGCTTCTAAGATTTAATACAAACTTATCTAATTATTATTCAAATAACACGACTCAATGATGTATTACATGCAAAATAATCAAAATCTCTTTAATCATTTAATAATTTAATTTATTCCAAAATTCTTAAATCTTACAAAAAGGAGAAATAGAAAAGAGAGTGACTCAGGATAATAATTGTGGAATAGCTCATAAATTATTCATTTTCACCAATTCTAAAGAGTTTAAACTAATTTTTATTCAAATTATTAATTTATTTTATAAAAGACATGCAAATGAAGTAATTAACTAGTAGTGGAACTGTACGAGTTGATAGATTCGTACTTTCTTTCTATCTTTTTGTGTTTCTGTCCTTCTGTTACTAACAATAAGATGAGAAAATTATAAGTTAGTTGTGAAAAAATTATTAATAGTTAAACTTCAGAATTTAAATACTATTGAAGTGTTTAATTGTTGCAAAAATTGTATGTTTTCATCATTTAAATTGAGAAGCAAATAAATATGTTAGTAACCTTGAGCAACCATTCTAAATTGATTTGCATAGTTTTCAATTATCTGAGACTAAGAAGCGTTAGAGAAAATGACTTAATTTTATTTGGATACTTAAATTAAGTATTTAAAGCTAATTCATAATTTGTTAACATTGTGTAAAAATGCATGAAAAAGAATCATTTTTCATTTTCGACCTGTTAGGGTCATATGAAATTCCATGTTTGAATGACTAAAATTTATAACTTTGAACTTAATAATTAGAAATTAGTTTTTTGGTAACATCATAATGAATAAATCACAAATAAATTCAATTCAAATATAATACTAGATCTAATTCTCGAGATTTATAACAATTGCATGACTGCATAATAGTTGCGATGACACAAACTATCAGCTGAAAATGAAATCTACGTTACTTTTTCACGCATAAACTCTCGATTATGAAGAAATTCAGTTTCACTTTTTTACTTAGGCTATTATTTTGAAGGCAGAAATAGCTTTGTATCCACTCAATCATTCCAATGAGAGGAAAATTAATAACTCAAAGAGTAATTATGAATTTATTTATAATAGTCTTCTGGCGAACAGAAACGTATAATTATTTCGAAGCAAAACAAAAATTTTCGACAAATGTGATGTTGAACTGCAAAAATCACTTTATAAAAAATGAATTGCTTGAAGTGCACATTTTGAACAACAAGTTGAACAAGTGTTACAATTGATTTGTTGCTCGAATTTCTCAAAAATTACAGCAGAATTTATAACTTAATCATAAATTTTTCGTTAATTATCATTTTATCCAGATTTCATTTCTTCAGGAATAGTATAAATAATTCTAAAAAAAATTATTATTTTATTTGACAAAACTTCTAATTATCTAATATTAAAAATTTTGATCCAGAAAAAAAGAAAGAAAAAATAGGAGCGTTTCGAAAGTAAAAGTTTATTAATAAACTTAAAGATTTAATCTTCTTTTAGAAGATTATTTATATCTCTTTTCTGGGAAACTAATGTTATATTAATTTTTGCAAATTATAAGGTGAGACAATACATAACTTAATTTTTTATAAGAACTTCCGATAAATGAATCGTTTACTAAAGGCTGCGATTGCTTAAGAAAAAGAGATCATGAGAGATATGAGAGGTTTATAGGAAGAGACATAAAATCTAAACCAAACTGAGGCGTAAACAATGAGTTAGTTCTCTCCACAGACCGGTCAGAGACTAAATGAACAATATTTTAATTTTTTTATTTATTTTTATTTTTATTTAACTTTCTTTTTTACATAATTAATGAATTTAATGCCTGAAAGTTTTTGTATATAAACCCAAGTTTGCTAACAGTTTAAGTCAGAAATCTTGAGTTCTCTCAACTTTCAAAAAGTGAAAACTGTTTAAATAGTTTCTTATTTTGCAAATATTTTTGTTATATTAAATTATTACAATCACTACATATCTCAAAATGTTTAAAGTAAAGTATTTTTTAATTATGATAAAAACTTCAAACTTTTTATATCATTTTTATTTGAAAAATTCTCCAAATTTTTGTTATATTTTGTAAACTTTTTTAATTATTTAATTTAATTTAATTTTTAATATAATTCGATTAATTGAACTTTTTTCCATAGTTAGAGTCTTTTTCTCTGAAGTTTTTGAAACTTTCTCTCAAACTTTTGTAAAAACTATAACTTTATAGATCTCATGAGACATTTAATTAAACAACTTTAGGTAATTCTTGTATCAGCTCTGATTGCATACTGTGAGGCCGGTGGCGCTGGAGGATATGGCGGAAGCCGAGGAGGAGGCGGTGGAGGAATAGTTGGTGGCGGTGGCGGTTACGGAGGTGGTGGTTACGGAGGGGGTATTATCCCAGCAGCGGTACAAACCCGCCATTCAGTTGAACTGAGACAAGTCAATCTTCCATCTGAGCCAATCCAACCGCAAACTGTTTTAGTGGACGCCGGAGTCCTTCCCCTAACCATTCTATTCAGATCCGCTTCTAGTAGTCTTAATGTTCTTCAACAACATCAAGGAGGCGTCGGTGATACTCAATCAACATCCTCAGAGGACGAACCCCATAGACTTGTCCACGAAGTCACTAAACCTATCATTCAAGAGGTTCGGGAAGTGATTACTCCCTTCAGACGAGTTACTCAGGAGATTCAGCCAGTTATTGAAGACATTCAGACCATTGTCGCAAGAGGTGACGGAAGAGGTGCTGGATTTGGTGCCGGTGGCTTCGCTGCTGGCGGTGGAGTTGGTCTTGGTTTCGGCGGTGGTATTGGTGGCGGTGGTATTAGTGGTGGTGGTTTTGGTGGTTTCGGAGGCGGAAAATCTGGTGGAGGAGGATATGGAGGATCAACTGGTGGATCTTATGGAGGATCCGGAAAGTCATCAATTGGTCGATCAACTGGTGGAACAAAATCGTACGCTAGTTCTGGAGCTGCCGCCAGTTCCGCAGCCGCCGCGAGCTCTGCTGCCGCCAGTTCTTCATAAAAATATTCATTCATAAAATTATTGTATATTTAAACATAAATTTTATTGTTCTATTTTTGAGATTGACTGGTATTTATTTAATGCTTTCAATAATTGATTTATTGATTTAATGTAATTGTATTATGTCTTAATTTAATAAAAAGTTTTTTTTAAATCAAACAAAAATATTTTAACTTCTGGCGAAGAGAAGGATGAACTCAGATAATCAATTTTGTCTTCGAATTAATCATTATAACTTTGATTAACTTTTAGCTCAAGAAATATAAGGTTTCAGAATTAGAAAAATATTCTAATCCTTTATTTCTGGATCTAATTTTTAAAAAATTAGAACTTCTTATATATATGAGAAGTCTTTTTTATGATGTAGTTTAAAAAAATAAAAAACTTTCTTTGTTGGATAGCTTTATAATAAAATGCCAAAGAGTTATTTTATAATATTAATGTATTTTTATTAATTTGAAAAGTATAGCATAAGATATAAGTTTTGAAAATTTGTTCAAAGATTAGATTGTATTCTATAATGAGGTTTAATCGATAATAATTTAATAAAACTATCTATATGTTCAAGATATTCTTCTGGATACTGATGATAATGAGCCACATGTTTAGAGTCGTCCCAAAACTTATAGTAAAATTGCACATCATTTTTAATCCAATTCTCAATAAGCTCATTATGAGATTGAGGACTTGCTATCGGATCAGAGTGTGATAGAAACCCCATAATTGGATATTTACTACCATTTTCACGAACAGCTTTTGATGCGGATTCGAAATGTTTTTTTGATAACGGAAGTGATAGAAAAAGATTAGTTGCTAAAGGATATAATAGTTTTGTCACCGAATTATTAGCAAAAATAGTTTCCACAGCCAATGGAACGCATTGTAAGTTTACTGGACTGTCATATATGACTCCTCTTATGGAATTACGAATTTTCCCCTTCGATTCTGGTGTTACGCGACTCTCATGTTTAGGGTATTCTTTATTTAACTGGACTGAAGAAGAATAAAAATTGTATAAAAATTAATATTTGAATTAAATTTATTTTACCTAAAATTTCACCAAAAATATAGCCTCCGATAGAGAAAGCGTGAACTACAATACCATCATATCTATCGACAATTCTGGATAACTCTTCTAAAAGTCGATTTACTGTACGTTGAGTTCCAATAGTAGGGAAAATACATTCTATTGGAAGAGTTTTGACAAGTACTATATCAAAACCATATCTGTAATAAATGTTACGAATTTTTTCGAGATATTGGTCTTTCGCGAAAAACCAGGAAAGCAGTAATATTAGAAATTGAGGTCTCTTTCTTACTAACCATTTATCACTCGAGCAGTAATGAAGTGATATATTTCTAGTGATTTCTTTAAATAATTCACTTGACTTATCCATTCACTCAAATAAATAATATAAAATTGAAGTTTAGGAACGTGTGAACATAAATTATAAGCAGAAAAACTTCGATTAAAGCAAATATCATGAAACTTATGAACATATTATTGAACACATATTTTAATACATAATGTATTATAAAGTAGGAAAATCTTATCTAAAATAGAGATTTGTTTCTCTGTTGATAACGTCATGCATCAAAAAAGACTACTAATAATTAGATTTTTATCCTTTTCCTCATTCGCACAGATCATAAAAATTTATAATTTTAAAATCAAGGTTCTATTGAGTTCTAAGTTTTTCAAGAGGAAAATCTTTTGTTATTCATGTTTCATAGCAACAAATATTACTTGTGAAATATTATACATTATTTGGAAAATCCATGAACTCGAAGATGAAGAGAATACCATGTTATTGAAAGAACACGTATTCGCCTTTTCACACTAATTTGTCAAATGATAAGTAAATAAAAGCAAAATAAGTTGGTTAAACCTGTTTTACTATCGATAAAATCACTGAGCATTTAAAAGCCAATAATATTGTGGTTTTCAAGGTTTTCTAATTATTAATTAATCATAGGTAAAAAAAATCATTATAATTGCAATGAAGCTTAAGTGAGTTATTTATTTTTAAACTAAACTTTCTGTTTTAAAATGACGATTAGGTTAAAAAAAATGATAAGCTTGGATTGGTGCACTTCCTTATACCGGCGTCCAAAGTAATTCTACCTGTTACACAACGATTTGTAAAACAAAACTATTAAGTTTATTCATCAAAATATTTGTGGCAGTTTTTCAGATTTGGTATATTTGAGAAAAAGTTTAAAACTTTTTACATCTCTATTAAACAAAATAAAGCGCAAACTCAGAAAAGGGTTTTTGTTATAAACAAATATTAAACTTATAAATATTAATAACATAATAATTTACATATTATTTCAATTATAATATCTATCCCTTAGTAGTTAAAGTATTAAAGAAAAATACCAGAAATACGTTTTGTAATACTGAGTGACATTTATTGATATTACTTCATCAAGAATTTCTATAATTTGTATGATGGGCTCAATTTTCATGTTGTCCAGTCAAAGTTTCAAAACATAAAAACTAAAGTTATTTGTTTGTCATAAAATTGAGATCTTTTCTTTGAAACGGCCCATATCGCTCGTAGAATGGAGATGATAGTCAACCAAATAAGTAATACCACAATAGTGCACGACCGCAGCAATTATCACTAGTATATGAAATACTTGATGCGATTGAAACTATGAAATATAATAAATTATTGATCTTTAAAAACTGAGCACAATTTTCGAAATAAAATATGTTTTTATCTCATAATCACATTTCCCGGGAAAAAATCTTTCTGGTATACGAGAGGTATAGAAAGCTGCTGCCAATAGGTATAATAAAGCCATTAATATAAAATATATGAGTGTAACTCTTAAAGTATACTCATAGATAAAAAGTGAACCTTTAATTAAGATAAGATGAACGGCTGGTATGATTACGAAAAAACCTAATACCTTAAAAACCTCGACACGCAGTGCTCGGTATTTAGGTTGCGATAACTTGTCCAGTAATAAAAAAAAGTGCTGATGATATGCCGAGAATCAGAGCTAAACTTGTATACAGTTTTATCAGTTCAGGATAACAATAGAAATCATAATAAAGCGATGGTATGAACGAACCGGTTAGCAATAGTGATATCCCGAAAAAGTCTAGTCTTTATATTATAGATAGGAAATTTAGTTAATATTTAATTTACAAAGATTTTGAGTTGGGTTTCTTAGAATGGAATCAATATTTGGGGAGAAAATTTTGATAGGGCTTTATGTTATTTTTTTAATTCACAATGAATACAGATTTTTAATTTGGATTCAAAATGACGAGGAAAAATGTTACCAGTTTCTGTGTGCAAACGGAATACAGACAATAAACAAGCCTTGAATGATGACAGAGGCGGTCGATGGCCCTCAAAGTAGATATTCATTGTCTTTTAGCTATTGAGGAAGTGATTGATAGTGAAGTGCCATGTAATTCAATCATTTTTAATGACTGATTAATTATCCAGAAAATAGTTTTATTCCTTCTAGATTCCATTTATTTTTAAGGAAGTTTTTAGAATTATTTTTTGGTATTTTCTTTTTTTCTCAAGGTTTTGCCATCAAATTGTTATGCTTGTTTAGTTCTTCGGCAAATAGTTGATGATGAATTTGAATTATTACTTATAAATGATTTTCTAGACATACTTCAGCGAAAATAGTTTTGTGAAAATCAGTAAATTTTTAAATTCCTTTTAAAAAGATAATTTATCATTAATATGATGCGTAAGCAATAAAAATATCATATGTTTTCGAAAAATTGATTCATAATTTGATTGACAGAATTGCTTTTAAATACCATAAGGTTTTCTAAAAGTTTTTTTTATTAAAACAGTTATAAAATTATTAATGAATTTTTGACAGCATAGAAAATTTTGAAGAGATATTAAGCTTAAAACAGAATGAGACATAGCATATGCCAGAGCTTCTCATTCCTCGTCTTAAGGGTCAGATCAGACCAGTGGAGCCAAATATTCTGGCCCTAAGAATGATTGTATTAATTAATGAACAAAAGAAAAATCTTTCCTTTTTAATAATTATTTTGAGCGAAAAAAGCCAAATCAAAATACAATCGAAATTGACATCTTGAAAGCAAATCTAAATGACATAAGTCTAATATGACTGGATATCTTTCAGTGTTTTCAGGCATATTCAACAATTTTAATTCTAAATGAAAAATATATTATCTAAAAGTTTTGAAATTAAACACATAATTCAAATGAAGATTAATTTTATAGTTTTTCGAAATACCGGGTGTAACAAATGTCTGGAACAACTGGAGTTGTTATAAAACTAATAGTAATAGTAGAATTTAATTAAGAATAAGTGAAAGCGTAAAAGTTGAATAAAAAAAGTCTTTCATATGTTTTGGTGGATATTTGAAATCTTTTGTTTATGAAAAATCTAGAAGTATTACAACTTGTTGAGCTCTCTTTCTTTTTGCGCATCGAGTGCGAGGTATTACAGGGTTTCCTTAATTGCATTTGGTTTGTCTTTGATTATTGTTGTTTTAAAGTGTCATACTTTAGACATTACCTTCAAGTCAATGAAGTCAAACTTCAGTTATAACTTAATGTTCAGTTCAGTTCTTATAAACTGATGAAAGTTCTAATCAAATGAAAACAGTTTATTAGAACCGAACTCAACATTAGAGTCATAACTGAAGTTTGACTTTAAGGTCATGTTAATGTATGGCAGAAGTTATAATATTTGGTAAATAAGTGATAATATCTCATACTCAGACTGAGGAACACAATGTAAAGAAAGTTAATACCTCGCACTCGACGCGCAAAATGAAAAAGAGCTTCAATAACCACTGGTGTGCTTCAGAATGTTGAGCGTCAATGTATTCCACGTCTTGACTTGTGTCTGGTCGTAAGAGGTCATATTTAGCACTTATTGGTCAAATTACATTCATATTGCCATTTGTTCCGAACTTTTGTTACGCATCGTATATTCCCTCATGAAAAAATATTTCCATTTATTTATAAAAATGTTATTTTTCTGGGAATAATTTAGCGAAAACTTTATCAATTGCAGTAAAAAACTTTAAATTTCAAGTAGAATTGATCGATATTCATTAATATTTTTTTGAGATCAATTTTACCATTACATGCAATACATTCATTAAAATTTTTATTAATAAAAATATCATTTAATAAGTTTAAAATGAAATTCAATTATTAATGTCATATAATTTTTAAATACATTAAATTCATTGTGGAAGTTCTTCTGATGAAATATGTCGGATAGTAATGTCAGATATCCAGTGATACCAGACATAGATTTACCGCTTTATAAATACGGGCTCATTCATAGACTGGATATCAATAATTATTTTATAACACAAAAGGAAAAGAGATTTCAAAAATATAAATCTCATGCTTTTACTCTTTTCATATTCTTGAATATAATAAGATCTTCTGTTTGTATATTACTTTACAAGAATGAAAACTATCCTCTATTTTACTTCGATGTAGTTCGACATCTGGGAGGTCTCAATATTATTACGCAATGTCTTTATTGACTTTAATACTACCCCTAAGAACTCTTCATATCTTTAGTTATAGCAATAGTAATGATTATGAATGGCTTCAAATCATTAAAGTATTGAAAGGTTTGAAAAGTATGGAAACTATTGGTATAGAAGATCAAAATGAAATGACAAAATTTGTTTATAAAATATCATTTTATCAATTCATAATTCAAAATGCTATAAAATTCAATGCTTTTTCAGCTTTTCTAATGCTCTCAACAATTCTAATTTTATTTTTCGATACCCTTCAAAGTATTGTGTATGGAATTGACTGAGCGCATCATAAAACAACACATTGAATTTATTTTTAGGTGCCTATTTTAGACACTAATTTGAAACTTTGGTAAGGCTTTAGCATAAACTTATTTTTATAGTTATAAATTAGTGTCTAGTAAAGGCAACACTAAAAAAATTGAATGTGTTGTTTTATGATGCGGCGAATCAATTATAAATTCGATTGTTGTATGGCTATGGATTACATATGCATTTTGTGTCATATTAAACAGTTTTCACTATTATTATATCGTTTGTTATACCTGTAGATTGAGATTCAAGTTATTCAATAGAATCATAGTTAAACGATGCAAATATTTTTCTCCTCAAAAAATAGAGAAATTTATCAAAGATCACAACTCTGTCTGTAATTATACTTCAAAACAAAATGAATTTTGGAAGAAATATTATTTGGCACTCAATTATTCTTTAATACCATTGAA
>JAQFZT010000284.1:0-30091 GCA_034696325.1 Camisiidae sp. | reverse complement strand
GACTCACACTCTTTATATTATAGTCAGTTTTAAGTAGAGTTTGCAATCAGGCCTCGAGTTTCGATCGAAAAATTTGGAACTCGTTTGACCTCGAAATTGATTTTTATAAATTTTATCTCTGTATTCGATACTTATTTCAGAAAAATTAAATCTAACTTTTGAAGCTCTGATATTGAAATAAAAAAGAGCTGAAACTTTGAAAATAAAATCATATTTTTGAATAAAAATGGCAAACACTTTAATAATTAATTTAACTAAATATTCAGATTCAAAACTATATCAAGTTTTTGAAAAATCTATAAATTCCGAGCGAGTCTCGAATCATAACCTAATTTTTGGAAAATATCCAGATCTAGGTCTAAGTTTGTGAATAACTCTCACCTTAAAGATCAGTCAATCAGTTAATGGAAACAAAGTTGAACTTCTTTTAAGGAATTCACACAACATAGAAAGAGTTTGAATGTTTATTTTATAAGCACATAAATTAGCGAAGGCTTTCAGCATACAGTAGTTTGAATTAATGTTTTTTTTGTTTTGTTTCATGTTCTTAAAAAACTTTCGATTCGAGTATAATATTCAGAAAACACTTTTTCATTAATACAAAAACTAATTTGATAAAAGTTTCTAATTTACTGTTAATCAAGTAAATTATATGATACAAATCATTGAAGAAATATTTCCTATTCTGTGAAATCTAATCAAAAAGCGAACCCATTCTCTAAGGACTTGAAGACGTGACTTGTGATCAAAGTTATAGCAAATTTACTTTTCAAAAACAATATCAATAAAACTTGAAATTCGAAAAAAATCTTAATTCATTTATTCCATAAAAGACTACTAGAAAGTTGATTAAATACAAGTGAATAAGATTTGAAAAATTCCTCAATTCATTTCTCTTTATAATTTGATTCCTTTTTTAATAGACGATATTTTCAAATGGAATATTGAAGTAAAGTATAAAATATAGTGAGAGGTATTAAATATTAATCAATAAACTGGAAAAACTTATTGTCAATGCTTTAATAACAGTGATCACACATTTGTGATCTTCTAATTTCTGTATTGATCAGTATTGTTGTAAACCATGGTTTATGTCAGATGAATGCAAAGAGTTTTATTTTATAGAATGCTATTAATGTTGTCAGAAATTAATGAAACAAAACTTTAACAAATCATTTTAATCACATTCAATGTATTGTTAGTGAACGTGATTCGTAACAATATTGTGGAATAAAACAGTTGTTTTCACAACAAAACTCTAAACTATAGTCCAAAACTCCAAAAGGATTTTTGCAAAATCGATAAAAAGAAAAAAAGAGTTTTAATGGTTTCAAACTTCTGAAACACAAACAATTCTTTAATACTAGAACTTTACAAAAAGAAAAAAAAATGACTTTGAAAAAATTGCAAAAACTTATTACTATTTACTGTTAATATAACATAAAATAGTAATTTTATTGAACAATATAAGTATTAGTTGAGTCATAACTACATCCCATTTAATACAGAATTGGACAAGAATTTCGATATGTTAGACATTCTTATTTACTGAGCTGTCAAACGCAGTAGACACGATTCTAGACTTACAAAAGCAAAAAAGTTCATAACAATAAAATCTTCTTATAATAGTATTAATAAGAGTTTATTCGCAACAATTTCTTTTCTGATAACTTTCATGTTTGGTTTGCCTTACATTATACAAAACTTATTCTTCAGAAGTATCTGTTGTGCCTCTAAATAGTTTTAGGAATGGAGTGATTCTGATTACCACTTCTTGAAGTGTTGGAGCGATTCATCTTGAAGGCCATCATCATGTATAGAACATGAGATCAGATACAATTAGGCTTAGATTGCAATCAACGTCTTGGATATTGTGATCATTGTTGCGGAAAATAATAGTATTGCAACTCTCGTTATGAAACTCAATAAAAGATCTCTTTATTATAATTAAACTTTAGAACTAAAATTGTTAATACCATATAATTTGAATGTTAATACAATTAAACTCAACTTATTCTAAGTTCAACTCTTCATTTGTTGATTGATTTGTTAATTACATGAGACAGAAGTTCGAAACACTATATTATCAAAGATATAATGGATGAAAAATAAAAAAATCTAACATTAATGTGTCTCTTATCTCACAAAAATAGTAGTTATGTGAAAGTTAGCTGACTGTTTAGATTAGACTCAAATAGTGATAATAACTTAATAACGTCACTAAATGTTTGTGCACTCTTTAACTAGAGAGGTCACACTCTTGGCATTTTAAACCCTTAAAATGGTCACTCATCAGAATAAAATATTTGGTTCAGAGGAAAATGTATTCATAGATCCCAAAAGATCTAGTGATAAATTGAGATTAAACATGAGGGAAACGTTAAAATTCAAATTTTAATGGGTAATAGTATGAGTTGTCAACCCCTAATGAATCTGCATCGCTTCCTCTTGGCTTATTCCTCATGTTTCCTCTATTCTCAACGAATCTCAACTTATATTTACAATAAGTTATGTGAATTTATTACATCATTAACCTGTTGGAAGGCATAAAGATATTTTTCAATTAAAAGTGGCGACTGACCACTTCGGTCACAAATAATTATAAAAGTAAAACATAAGAAATAATAAGATTAACATTCATTAAGTTTTCCACATCTTATTGACGGATAGCTCAGCTCACTATAAAGAGATACATTTTATAAAATTTTAGTCTAATATTATTTTATTGGTTAGAAATACAAATGCACATAATGTAAAAACTATACTCAAATAGCGAGCGATAATATCGGTATAAATATGCGATGACTTTAGTGTAATGTTCTTTATATCTAAATTTCAAAACACTCAAAACATTAGTTCTTGCGATTAGTTTCCAATTTATAGAACAAGCAGTAAAGAAGATAAAACTCAAATTCAAGTTTGAAAACTTTTCAACGAAACCCGTCTTCAAAATTGGAATTTAATGCTGTATAATATCTTTTATCTCTTTTTCTTTCAGCACTTAAAGCTTACTATTTTTTCCAATTTTTTTCACGAGAGTAATGATTATTGCATTACATTTGCTTTTTATTCGATATTTTACAGTTCATACATATCTCTATACAATGAGATAGAATTTTAAGTACATCTCCAACAAGTGGATTCAGAAGAGTTAAATCAGTTTATGTAAAATTGTATTTTATAATATAAGTTGCATTCTTCACATGATCCCATTGTATTGAAAACATATTTTTTCAAAATTTCATTCAACTTATAATTTAATGATAATAATGAAAAATGATAGAATAAAGTCAAATAATCAGTCCATGAATAAAAGTTCTCATTTCACTTTCTATTCCAAGTATTTATTAAGAAAAATAGAAATATTTCAAACCAAAAAAACTTTTTTATGCATTGAAGTATTTTCTTTTCAAAATAAAGTAAATGTTATTCTCATATAAAAGTTCATATTTTCATAACTGATTCGTGTTTTGACCTGAAGTTATATAAACAATATAAACTTTTTTTAAATTTTCTCATCTCTAAACTATTTTTCTTATTTATCAATTTTCACTCTTATTTGGACGTATATTTAGGTCACACGAAGAGCTCTTTCTATAAGAGTAATCGCGCGATTGAACGCTTTTTTCTATCCGATTTCTAGAGCCACTTATGAAATTCTGTGACTTTAACTGATTTTCCTCTTCTTTTTTGTATCAAAAATACTGTTATTATTTTTCACTTTTGACAAATTGAGTCAAATATCGAATGAGGACACTTAGGAAGAGAGCATTCATGAGCAATATATTAGACTTTTTCAAAAGTCTTATTACAACATAACATGTTAAGCTGTCGAGGGATCTTATTTCTTCTCTCAAGATTTTTTCGCTTATTATTTGAATATTTCTATTACATTTCATTATCATGCTATTTAACAATTTAAGAAAATACATATTTATGCGCAAAAAATCAATATTAATAAAGGGGATAAAACGACAGAATATCACACAATTTTCATCAAAATCTTAATTAAAGTTATTCCCTTCAAATATGAAAAATGTTGAGCAAAACTTATGACTTATAAATCAAATATTCATGACAATAAAGATGAGAAAAGTTCTTATGGTATGCGATATGTCTTAGAAAATGATAATATAATATAAACACAAAATATTGAAAACAATTGCTAGAAATGATACTTTTGTAATATCTTATACAAGATAAAAGAAATTCTGTAATTGTTGACGGAATAAGAAGACAGCTCTAACTGTGTGCTCATTAAATGTTAAGATGAAGTACTTGTATAAAATTGAAAAGCAAATCGTTATGTCGATAAAAAAATTTCCACATAGTTTATAAAAAAGCAAAAATAGCATGAAAAAAGTTTTGAAAAGTTTATTGATTTTACAATTTTTAACTGACAAGAAGGAGGGTTAGGATCGGGATAAATCATATGTGTATAACTTGATAATAGTATTGAATGAGACATATATTTTGAATAGAATTACAGCATTCTGTGTATGAAATATATCACTTTCGCGCCAATATTGTAAAGAAAGTTCTAAAATACAGTACACCTTATTTAATGATACTGTAACTCGAGTGTTATTATCAATACGTCTGGTTTAACTAGACATGAATTCTAAGAATTCGTAAGAGATCGGAAAATAGTGGCAATTCTAGCAGTAAAACATACTGAACAGTATCATAGACTTTGGTCATTAGGTATTTTGTACATTAGATAAGCAAACTGTATATGAGGCGAAACATTTTTTGTCGTCTTGCTATTCATATGTGCATTGAATCTTATTTCCATTTATTTTGAGCTTGAATTATGATTTCGTACAAAAACATCAAATGACTTGAAATGAGAAGACATAAACGAATTTGTGCTATAGATCAACAATACTGTGGACGAAACTGAGAAAAATATAATAAATCTTTCTGACACTCACAGAATACAAGGAAGCACTTGTAACTAAATCTCACTGTCCATATACGTTACAGTAAAACCTAACTATATTAAAGTCTCACTTTAATCAATCTATCAATTTTTAACCTTTAACACTAATCAAAATTAAATAAGATTAAGTTTTTTGCTGTGAATTTGTGTTGAAAACTCGAAGACAAATCATAATTAATTCAAATCTTGTTATAGTTAAAGAACGCGAATGTAATCAAATAATTTATGTGTTATTGTGAGCAATCAATTATTGGAGTAATGGATAGCATCGTATTTTCAATCTTTAAATTGATTGAAAGCAAGACAAAAGTGTCGATCGATAGAAGAAAATGTTGAGAAATTGTCATTAATTATGTCGCTTTAATTAGACTATAGAGTATTACTTTGGTCTAAAACATAATGTATTTCATTATATCAAATGAAATTCGTTTTCATTATCAAAGTATTACAATTGAGTAGAGCTTCTTATCTTTCACACAACATTAATCTCTTTAAATTTTGGTTTTGCGGCCCAAATACCATCTCTTCCAACAGTCGACTCAAATATCATGCGAATAATCTTAAAGTTGTTTAGGAAACCGCAATAAATCTCTTTTATTTCTTTGTTTGATCTTTTCTTTTTTCGATTATACTGTATATACACAGATGTTATTTCAAATTTCACTTTCAAAATTTTTTTCAGGCTTAAGTTGACACAAAGTTTGTATTCATATAACAAGCTGAATGTCTAGTATTGAATTCATGTAGAAAATCAACATAAGCTTAGCTCAGAAATGCTTACATTTAAATCCAAATTAACTTCAAATGCATTGCAAATATTAAATTAATTAAATATTTGGTCAATTTATTGGTAAGAATTTTCTAACAGTCTGATGAATATATCAATCTTATCTCTTGACAGTATGTGATCGTTGACTATATTATTCTGGACTCTTTTGACATTATTAGTTAAGGAATGCTTTGATAGTGATTATTGAGTTAAGCCCAATGTCCTCCTACTGTGGAATGTTTCACTGATCTAATTAATGATAAAACAGAGTCAGATAATTATTGGCAAACAAACGCAGTCTTCCTTAATCTCACCATAAAATTCATTTGAGTTCAAATTCATTCAGATCAATTCAAAAGCATTTAATTCAAAAATTTTCAAAACTCTTTTGGAGAACTTAAGTAAACAAAAAATTTTATTTTTAAAAAAATCTACATGAGATAAATGAGATAACTATTCATAAAACTATCAAATTTACAAAATTTGTTACTTTCCAATTGAAACTTTATTAAATATAATTTAAATTTAAGTTTTTTAGTTTAATCAAAACAGTACAAATTTGAAATTCATTCTTACATAAGATTAACGTGAAGTTATTTCTTATAAAAATAAATTGCAAAAATCAAGTAAAATAGGGCTCTAAACAAAGTTCGAAAAGAAGTTCTATACAAACTTAGAAAATATGAAGGAATTCCTCAATTCCCAGGCTATTAAAGACTACCGATTCAATCGACCATAAAAAGAGTCAATGATTAAGTTCAAGGAATAACAAACTTCTATATAATTCAATGATATCCCTCAAAAGCCATATTTTCTATTATGATTAATTCGGCAAAAAGTGTTGTAAGAATTATATATCAAAATACTGTCAGAACCATAAACAGAGTGGAGAGAGTTATTACATTTCATGATTTTAATCAAAACGTATTGATTGAGTTTTAGTGCATGAGAAAAGTGAACCAAAATTTTATTTAATACTGGCCTCAGTCCAAAAGCTATCATATCATTCATTCTTTAACTGATTCTAATGATTCTTACCATTTGACACACGGAAATGACTTACAGTTTATCGAATAAAGTTTGACACTTTCTTGTCCTACTTTTTATCACATATTTTCGCTTCACTTGAATTTGTCTCTTATGACTAAAAAATAAATGTTTAAAATGCTTTACTTTTACTCTTTTAATATTGCTTTAGGAGAAAAAATGGTGTAATCATTGCTGTAATTTATCTTAATATAAGTGTATTTTTTTCTTAACATTTTTACTCAACTTTTATGACCCTTTCGTTTATGACATGACGAGACTAGACAATTACCTGAAATATCAA
Organism: Camisiidae sp.; assembly: GCA_034696325.1. NCBI lineage: Eukaryota > Metazoa > Arthropoda > Arachnida > Sarcoptiformes > Camisiidae > Camisiidae sp. The sequence continues at coordinate 23,050 of JAQFZT010000284.1, read as the reverse complement.
AGTTTTACTGATATTTTTGCTAACTTTACAAAACATTCAAAATCTATCAGAAAAGTCAAAACATTTTTACTATAAATTAAGTGAAAGTTTCTTCACTTTTTCAGCACTTTATGGATTCTTTTTCTAATTTTTTGACATTTTTCTTCGACTGAAAAATATCTGAAATAGTTTTTGTTTATCGTCAGAAAAGTTTTTCCCAATCCAAATGTCTTTTTTATTATATTGAAAATGCTTTTCTGTTGTTCAAAGAAATTTAAGATAAAGTAATATTATTTTAAATAGATTTTTCATCTGAAACACCTCTGGATTTTGTTTTGGTTAACACTAACTCGTGAGAAGTTTCTAAAAGGCTTTCTTTACAACTATTTTGATATTGAATTCTTCATTACTTAAGCTGTCGTTTTTATTATATTAAAATATTATTAAGAAAGTGCTTTCTGAAAGACAGCTCACTTTTGGAAAAAAGTCAGAATAAAGTTTTTCATTTGTTAACAACTCTTTTTTGTTGATATAGAATACAGTACACAGAAGAGTATACAGATATAGAGTATGGTATTAAACAAGTTCAGTCACTTTTCAGTTCGTGTCCTTTTCTATCCTCTTCTTATTCAGTTAGAGTGTAATCAAAGTTTTTTATTGCATTTCAAAAAAGAAAATTCCATAAACAAACTTATGGTTAATTTGATTTATTTTGATATGAGTTCATGAATTGACAGTATTTCGTATATAAAATTTGATAAGTGATTCAAAATCGCATTAATGTACAATAGGAGAAAGATAAAGGTTGGATAGTTATCAAAAACCACTGATGGATTGTTTGTTTCTGCGCTTATTGGGTGGCTTTCTATTATATTTATATATAACATACACAGTGACTATAAGTAAGTTTGTTTTTATAGGTATTTTCATGCAAATATCAATAAACCCTTAGATACATGTGTCCGCATCCCATTACTCCAGTTGCTATCCAACCTTTATGTTTCTCTTACTGTAATCATACATTTGTAATCATAATTAACAAAACATGTCCTAAAACACGACAGTTACTGTTAATTCAAGTTTTATTTGACAAAAGAATCAGTTGAGCTCAAACATTTCGAATTTCTTTATACTGTATAATTAAAATTTATAATTATAATTTACTTAATTCTTATCTTTCAAAAGACTATTTTTGAAAACTCAAAATTTAGCTTTAAATTGAGACTTATTTGCGAGAAAATCTCGAAAAGTTAAAACAAAATGTGATCGGATTATGATTTTATTGTCGAGATTATAAATATGAAAATTATTTTCTCTGACTTATTAATAACATGAACAATATCTGATCATTGCTTTTATTACTCAATTACACTATCGATAACGATCTGAAAAGAGATGAAAGAAGAATCTTAGAAATTATTGAATAAAATTAATGAATAGACTGTAGAAAGTGATTCTCACAAGAGAACTTGTCAGTAGTTTTGTTGGGCATGAATTCGAAGCCAAGAAAAAAGAAAAATTATTTGTTACAGCTCTTGAGTTCACTATTGAGCGAACCTAATCCTCAGCGATTAATGGGTTCACTTAATCATCTTATGTCAGGCAATTTCCGTTGTGATTCTTTCACCATTAAGAAGCAATCAGTCTTAACAATTGGTCACTTTGTCTCTCACTTCAGACGAAAATATGGAATTTTTGTACAATTGCTTTCATTTTTTTCATATAACTTTATTATCAATAAATTATCTCCTACTTTATGAGATAATTTTTAAACATAAAGAACAATCGTTTTTCTCTTCTAACGCATTCTCTATTCCTTATTATGATTTTTATTATTGTATAATTCAATTTTACAGAGAAGTGCACTTTCGGGCGTATGTAATAAGCATTAAATATTGAGAACTGTTAGATCGTTATTAATGGCATACAATTCGTATCTCAATTACCATATATTTTCGTCAAATAAATGAAATAAATAAATAAAAAGTCTGTAAATTTCGTATGCATGATGTGTATGAACCATGAAATGTTATCCAATGCATTCAAATTTACATTTTAATCTTGAGCTTTGAATTTTTCCTCTTATTTTGATGTCTATTTTATCCTACATTAGGCCTTATGTTGAAATGTGTGGTCTGCGAGACTTCAATATTTTTTAACTTCACATAACTTAATATAACTTTATATTGTGGGCAACTATTAGATAATATCTGTTAGTTTACTGCAAATGAAGTGAACTTTTTCCAATTGGAAGAGTAAAGAAAAAATAAGAGAGACTTTGAAAAATGTTCTCGAAATAACATTATCGGAGATGAGATTCACTATAGACTGAATAAAAAATATCATCAAAAGACTAAGAGTAACTCATGAAAAAAGAGAGCCATAAAGAATATGAATTTTATTTATTTAACAAAATGTAATATTTTATTTATTAATTTTATGTCATAGTTACTCATGTGAGCCCAATATGGATGGTTATTAAACTTTTTCCTGTTTTTTCTCCAGTCATCGAATGAATTTGGATTGAATGACCGACAGAGCAATAGTGCCTTTACATAAGTGTGTAAGAAATAGAAAAGACATCACATCACCAACAGCTAAATAAACAAAAAATCAATATATGCGACACTCATAAAAGATCTGATTGCAGCATATTTTGTGCCATTTGCTAACACACACAAATCCTAATAATAGATACAAACAAACTTTTTACCTAACATTACATTAGATAACAAGCTGTCATAAAACAAAAGTTATTCCATAAAATCAACTTTTTTCTCATTATCATTACAACAAAATAATAATTAATCCTATCTTAAAGTTATCATTTCTGAATAGCATTAATCAATTGAGCTATCAATTGATGAAAATGATGAATATTTTTTATAAGTGTACCCAATCATGAATCTTAGACTGTGTTGTATATCATTTATTTTTTGGTCTCGTTTTTCTTGCTTTAGGAAAGAGAAAAAGTATTCTCTTGTAATACGAGTTTGCCTTTAGATTAATGAATCCATTGGTGTCGCTGATAGCATGCAATTGTGTTGTATTGTAATTAGTTATTTGGATTGCAATTAGAGTAAAATGTAGAGAATGTTATGTACAGTATGAGAACCGTTACAATTGTCATTCATTTTTGTTTTCTGTGATTTTGTGAGCGCTTAAAGCAAAATAAACTAAAAGCAAAACTTTTCTAGTAAACAGACATTCAGTGAGATTAGAGTGAAGAAGAGTAACAGTATTAGAATTAATAGCAAACTAACACGTTTTGCTATAATACCCAACACACCAAAACATTTGAAAATTTTCTCAGTTTATTGCATTAGATCTCCCTTTCGCTGAAACAAACATGAAGACAGATGAGATGCAAAAATGAAGTAGAAATCAAGTCATCAATTTTCTCATTTTTCTTAACGAACAAACTCATAAACTAGCATTTTCTCTATTTAACAATTTCTTTCTTTTTCCCATATTTTTGTGTTAGATTTCGTGTTTAATGTCATTTTTGTTAAGGCTTTTCTTTTTGTTTCTTTTTTGTTCAGTTATTTTCTGTTAACAAGAATATAGTGTTAAAAATAATGTTAAACTAAGATTTATTATTAAATAAATTGTTATTTTTCAGGTGAAGATTTATAACCAATTTTACTTATCTCTGATTGATCTGATTGAGAAAATTGTAAATTTTATTCTTGTCAAAGAATACTAAAGACACTGTTTTACTTTTGAGTGTGGAATCAATTCAAAATCAATAATTCAACTGATGCTTTGATGGCATCTCATAGAAACTCTATGCACTCAAAACAGATTTAAGTGGATTTGATTTGAAAATTTCTTTATTGAGCACACATTTATCTTGAACTTGAAATTTTAAGGGAGAAACTTTCATCTCTATCTTTTTCTAAAGAGATTCAATTTGCAAAAAGCTTTCAAATATTAAACAAATGGGTTGTCATCTCTATCTAAACTCATTAAAAACTTTTAGAAGTTTTTGATAGTTTAATGAAAAGTAAGGAATAAGTTATAAACTATTCAAATAAAAACTTTAGTATAAAGTAAATATGAATTTATCGCGAATTAACTTGATTTTATTCCTCAAGTTATAAAATTAACTGAATTAACATTCGATGAGATGAGAAATCTGTTAATTATGGACACAGTTTTAACTGAAAGCTTTGTTATATGTTTATTGTATGAAATGTCAGATATCAGAAGTGCAAATAAATTTGTATCATCACAAAAAGATTAATGACTTGACCCCACCTCTAGAGTACTATTCACTTCTTTCTTTTCAACTACAATGACTTTCTAGAAGTGACTTCAGATTCTGATGGGAATCTCTAACCATTCACTATCTATATATAAACAAGTTATATAAGTTATATATCTCCCTAGTATAAGCATATTTCTTGGCCTTATAGTGAATTTGACATATTTTTTCTCGTCTCGTCTTTTCTTAGTTCATAACTATCTGTCTGTTGGCTATCATTTCTCGAATAATGATAATAATGTCGTACACTATTTGACTGACAGGGAAATAGCTTAAGAGACATTTTTTGCTTTATATCGAATCTGATAAATCAATGATAAACTTTAATTTTTCTCATATGATTCTAACAGTGAAATCGTTTGATTGATTTTAAATGTCGGCAAACATTTTATTATTGTAAACATAAAAGTAGAAAATAAATGCTTGAATTCTTTTGAAATACATTCTTCGATAAGTTTTTTTCTCTTTACATTTTGTATTTTCGCTAAAGTGTAGGAAAACTAAAGCTTACTTTTACACAATTTGCCGCGACAACCATTTATCTTAATAAAATTCATCTTCTCCTACTTTTTTAAACTAAAAAAACTCAACTTAAATGTCTGACCAAAAACCGAAAGAAAGCGTAAGTCTTTTTCCTACATATGAATTTTGTCTTTCTTTAAGAATTGAATTATTTGAAAACCACTATTTGATAATACCCTCATATTTTCTATTCATCCATTCATAACATAATTTATTTGAGCTCAATATTAAAAACTTTTTCCCCTACTTTGAGTGCTTAAGAGAGACTAACGATAACAGAGAACTTTTTTAATTACTTTTACTTCTGCTCTTCTTTCGTGATTAAATTCTATAAAGATTGAGCCGAAGCATTATAAGCATAAAGAAGAATGAAAAAAGCTATAACTTGTGTTCACTTGTTTTTGTTGGCATTGATTCTACTTTTATTCTGTTATGTTTAGTATTATTTGTTACAGTTCTTAACTCCACTTTAAGTCAATCCTGCGATTAATGGCATCACTTAATCATCAAACGTCAGGCAATTCCGAAATAATTCGCTCACCATTTAAGCGATAATAATTCTTAACAATTGAACACTTTGTCTTTGACTTTTGAGAGTGTGAAACACTTTCTGTTCGTGCATCTATTTTATTCCTAGCCCTCTAAACATTTCCTATCCTTAAAAGAAATGATTATTGATTTTTTGCTCACAAGTTTTTCTTAATAATTTCATATTCAATAAATCATGTGTTATGAATATATTTCTGTTGAGTAATGAATTTTTTCTTATTTGGGTGTTAAAAATGTTTATCAGAAGTATGTGAAACATATATTACAATCGATGTTAAAAATCTGTTATAGAATTTCAACCTTTTTATTAATATTATTATCATATTATAAGTTTGACATCAGAAAAGAAAATTTTTTCTTTCAATGTAAAAACGAGAAAAAGTATTAAAAATTGTTTTAGTAATATATTGATTATATATCATATTTAATGCTTATGCAGTACATAACTTCTTAACCGCAGGTCACAAAAGTTGATTCAAAACCAAATCCCATAAACGATTACACATAAAAAGTGAATACATTCGGGAAACTATTATGGAATTGGCCTAAAGCTATAGCAAAGCAAATTTAATAAATTTCATATTGTACTCATGTTTCAGCTCTTTTCACATGATAGGAATTAAAAGTTTCATAAGTATTTTGAGCGAAAGTACATCTGCGGAATTGTATGTATCCATTATATCATTACAGAAATAATGCGGATTCATAAGGGTTTGACAACTCATGAACTACTACTGAATTGACTCATTAATATTTAAAATATGTTTCCCCTAAGTTTCATATTTATTTATCAATACATTTTCCGGTATCAATGCATATGTCAAATACAGTGATTGTACTGCAATTCATCTAAAAATTACTTTTTACTACAAATCGTTCAAATAATCAAAACTCGAAAGTTTCAAATTTGATTTATTATATGATATTTGATTTAAAAATTGTACAATTTTTAACAATTCAATAAATAATAAGTACGCAAAACTGTTTTAATAAAAGTTATAGATTTCTCCAAATTTATAATATAAATTTTTACAATTTATTTTCTCGATTGACTGAGTTAAAGCTGAAAACAAGAATATTCTTGAATAAAAGAAAACAGTGTTTAACTATTCTCTGAACAGCACTTAAGCCATTCACTTAAGCACTTGAAAAGGAAACTTTAGCGCACTTTCTATTCAACAACAAATATATTTATAGTTTCGAAATCATCTCTGGAATCAGGCATTGATGTTGTATTCGTTCGTGATTTAGTGCAGACATCGGGCAATAGCAATAATTTTTGCATAGCTTCACATTTATTAAGATTACTGGGATTTGTAGAATCAATCATATGGATAGGTATTTGCAATTGTGTTAAATCATAGAGAGATATATCACTCTCTCCAGCTTCGAGGTTATAACTGCAAACTCCATCACGTAAATCATGATCCGATTCATTCTCACTTTCATTTCTACTATTACTACTATTATTTGTTGATAACTTTGATGACAGGCTGTAGTAATGACGAATTTTTATAAATAATAGCAATACTATTAAGGCTATTATGAGTATTATAATAGCTATTAATAAAACATAGAAAATTGTCAGCTCTTGTAATAAATTGAATGGAAGTCTCATGAAAAAATTATTTGAATTGTTATTATTTTGTTTGCTGTTATAACTATTAGATATGATTTCTTGAATTGTTTTGTTATTCAAATCACTTGTAATATTCTCTCCGTTTTGTTTATCAAAACTTATAAAAGTGTCAATTATTTCCTGTGATTTTGAGTTGAGGTTTAAAAGATTGTTATTAACATTACTTTTATATTTTTGTACTTTAAAACTAACTCTACAATAATCAACTCGAGTCTCATCATTGAAATCTCCGCTATCACTAACAGCAATAGTTAGAGTGAACTCATTAAAGCTCTCAAATTCATTAGCATTAGTTTCACTGCTAAACAATTCTTGATCTAAATTAAACTTTTCAGTAATGAATAGTAAACCACTTCCATCATTATTAGTCGTAACAGAAAAATATTTGGCATAATTAGAATGATTGAGAACTTTATAAACAAATCGATTGGTTTGTAATAAATCATTATCACTGACAGACAAATTAACAATTTGTTTTCCGAAATAAAGTTCATTATCATTAATAAGAATGGGTACAAGTTTTCGAACAAATTTTGGTAACTCATCGTTTTCATCGATGACAAGTACCATCACTGAAGCACATGCTTTGGCAGATACGCCATCAGTCGCACACACTTTAATCACAAACTGATCAATTGATTCCCTATCCAGACAACAGACCGCCGATGACAGAACACCAGACGCCTCGTCGATATCAAAAATCAATTCTCCGTTACTGTTGACGCGATTCATTTCAATTGAATACTTGATAACATTGTCTTCATCAGAGTCTTGTGCTGTCAGAGTCAAGATCTCTATTCCAGACACACTATTTTCGGTGATATTTCCATAATAATTATCATTTAGAAAATATGGCACATTATCATTAATATCCTTAACGTTGACAACAATCGAAGCACAACCTTCTAATCTGTTTCCTTTGTCATCTTCGGCGGTTATGTTTAATTTCCATTGGGAATGACCAAAGGGTGGGTCGCGATCAATGGGCGATATTAGAAACAGTTCTCCACTGAAGGCATTGATTGCAAATTTACTTTGAGACGGGTCTTCATCGTCTACTCCATCACCAGTTAGTATGAACATGACTCCATCATCTTTTTCTAAAGAGCCTCCTATTGTCAGAGCCTTAATCTTTCATAAAAAAGACATAAATAGAGAATAAGATATTTTCTAAGAATTAAGTGGCAGTTCGCGCACCAACTCCTAAATCTTGAACGCGCTTTCAATCAGATGTTATTCAAAATGATGAATCGGAAGTACAGTAGTTTTAAGTAAAAGCGCGTTCAACAACAAAAGTATTTAAAAAGCTCTTTATTATACAGTAAATCTTTGAACAAATATTATTCAAACTCACTCGAGGCTCATATGAATCCTTAATTTGTTTATGTATACTCAAAGCTTAACTGTATTTTAGAGAAATTGATCATTTTTTTCATACTTGTATCAATCTTTTAGGCAAATTAGTCTCCTCTTCCATAATCTGAATTTCATAAATTGGTTGCTCAAAAGTTTTGTTTCCATCACGAAAGTGCTCTTCTGGCCAATCCTTGGAAGAATATTCCTTAAAAATGATAAATTATTCACTTCTCTTACCTTTGCATAAGTTTGAAATCATTACCTGATCATTATTTTTATAGTTATCTAACAATTTATTAACAGTTTGCAAGTGTTCGTCATCTGAAAGCGTTTCATTGATATTCTTATTTTGATGCCATATAGCTATGAATAAATCATTTATGATAACAAAGAACTTTCATGAATAAATTTAAAATGGATTTTTTCATAATTTAATATTTTCTTAATATTAATGTCAAATGACAAGAAAAAAGTCACACGAAATTAAACGATCAGTAGAGTAATGCAACTCTTGACATGAGCTATTTCTGCGTGAAAATTTTTAGTGACTGTTAACTAATATTATTCATAGCTTTCAGTATCCGAATATGATTAGCAAATATATCTTGAGCTTTAAACTTTAGGCCTGAATATAATTAAGTCAATTGCCTTCTGTAGATTTTGTGTATAAATTAAAAAGTTTTTTGTTTAAACATGATATTCAATAAGAGTTATAGAGTTCACGACTAGTTAAACACAAGTATTTGGATTCTAAACGTGAATTTCTCATTAAAATTTGCATTAAGTACTTAATTTAGTCTTAAGTTAAATAATGAGCTGAATTATTAGGAAAATAGCTTTAAAAAAGTGCATTTTATAAATCCTGAAGCAATAAATGATAACATTTGCATTTTTGAACAAAAAAACCTTAAAATTAATGTCCGCTAATATTGTTATTGTTGAAAACCGGGAAAAATAACAAGTCTTTCAAATGATTTCACGCTAACATGATTTGATATATTTAGGCAAAACTTTCATATCATAGTATATCCTATTCTATTGTGTAATATCTCCTCTGAAAGTGGTTATCACTTATTCTGCATATTTTACTTTTACCTTTTATTTTCTCTTCACTGATTTCATCAGAAATTTTGCCCATTTGTGCGGAGTAGTGCTTATTAGTGTCATTACTATTCTCATTATCCATACCGACATTGATGTATTTGGTAACTGAATCAATGGAAAAGAATAACTTATTCACAAATTGGTTTTATGCTAACAAAACAATTCGCTAATCAAAATCTAATAAGACTTTCTTCAATTCAACTTTTCTAAAAGGATTTCAAGACAATTTAGACTCAAGTTTTTGCAGAAAATCTCTTTTTAAAACAAGACTTCAAGTTTTCCACGTCTTAATAGGCTTTAGAAATATTTGAGAACTATTTCGTTTATTTTGACTTTTAGACTACAGAAGAATATTATATGAAAGTATCGAATGATGACATTCTGTTGACTCGAATGTCTGAAATTAGTTAAGCAAAACCTGACGAATAGATGAGTAATTGAATTCTTGAGCCTTGATATGAATTTTGAAATAATCCTTTCGGTCAGTTATCATGAAAACTTGACTTGAAATTGATTAACTTTTCAAAAACTTCATGCCTAATAATTACAACTCATAGAAATTCTAATGAATAAATGATTTGATTATGCATTTTAAGCCTATTCAAAAGTCAAAAAAGTTATTCACAGAATTTAATAATAAAATATCCAGAATTCTGTATATTCGCGCAATTTTGGATTCGAGATTAATGATAAACTTTTGATTAATGATTTTGTCGTTTGAATTTCATATTCAACCATCCGATCCATTTTGTAGCAGTCATACAGACTAGTAGTTGTTTAAGCGATCAATTTCAGCATAACTAACTCTAACCCATATAAGTTATATCTATTTATTCCCACAATCGAATCTGGGAATCGGGAGAAGTCAAGTAAATTCGGTCACTCTTCATATGTATAAGTTCAACGAATTCTAGATAAATGCATAGTTTCCTTCTATTGAGCATTTGACGCTTCAAACAAATTGTTTTTTACACTCACTTCACGTGAGAATTCTGCTCGAATTCAAGAGCATTTAAGAGTGAAAAAAGTATTTTGCGATTCATCAGATGCGGTGTATTATATGGAAATCATGTGTTTTATGGAAAACTTACAATATTGTCTTGAGATAACAAATTGGAAATACTCACAAAATCAATTCATAGGGCAATCAATATTATTCTCAACGAAAATATCCTATATTTTCAAGATTGAATATTTTCATCGGATATTATACAATAAAAACAAATAAATTACTGTTGAATAACGGGATAAGCTATAGCTGTTGATTGAAACTATATTTTAAGATCACTTTAAAAACTTTGTTAAGGATTCAATAGAAAGTCTATGCAAATAGAAGATAAGTCATTGGAAATGGTTAAAATTAATCATTTAAATAATACATGAGAACTATTTAACACTTAAACTAATGTAAACGCAATAAAATAGAGTATAATTTGCAAAAAAGTTAGCAGATAAACCTAAATATTCAAACAAGTTATTTGAGATATCAATAGTTTAAAGTAATGAACTCAAGTCATAAAACTCTGTCGAACATTAAATAGCAAATGATTACGAATGTGAAATATATTCAAACTTTTGTTAATATTATAATAATCATTATTTGTTTATCTCTAAATATTTTTCATTGATTATTCATTAAACGAAAAATGTTGACTGAATTAGAAAAAGATGAAACTTTATTAATAGATCAATAAAATTTCAATCATCCATAAAATCCATAAAATTTTGAAATCACACTTTGAAAAGAAAATTTTCACTAATTTATGTTTGCTATGAATAAAAAAATTAATAATTACTGACAGCTGTTATACTAAATATTGATCGCGTAGTTCTTAAGATTAAATTTATTCAATATTTTGCTTCAATACTGAAATACTGAATGAAAGCAAATTGTGAAAAATCTGAGAAAAAGTAATTAAAACAGAAATAGAAAATCCACCAAATGTTGAATCAATAAAAATGTAATTAAAAAATATTGGTCTCTAAAAGAATTGAATGCTTGAAAGTGAACATAATATAAAGTTTGATATCTAAAGATCTATGAAATGAATCTTTTAGTGAAGATTTTTGTAGTATTTGACAGATTAAGATTTATTGCATACCTTTATTTGATTATAAAAAACTTTTCAAAAGAGCACTTCTGCTGAATTGAACATTAAAGCGAGTGAAGGCTTCTCTCAATAAAGTGTATATTTTTCTATCTCTTTATACTCAATAATTTTTGCATTATTAGATTCAATTCAATGAGAAGTCTATTTGATATGTGTGTCCTTTTCATCATTTCGCAAGAGTTTTATTCCTTGAAAAATTCAAGTGAGATCTCTATTATTATGACAATAAATAAAAACCTTAAAGTATAAAATTTCAAACTTTATTGAGAAATGCTTTTGCTTTTGGCAAAATTTGGTCCCAGAGTTGCGTTTTCTGTTCAAAGTAAGCCTAAATCGAAAATTTCAATTTATAATATAAGAAAGGCTTCACATGCGGAATACTAAGCATACAGTATATTTTGTAAGTTTATTCTCTTATTTCACCTTTTCATCACTTTTTTAACTCGTATTATTGAAAACAGACGAATATATAGTTTTCAAATCCTGTCTGTCTGTCCGCACACATTTCAAAAAGTTTAAGCTTTCTATCATTTATAATATCAATCAATTGTCAGGAAGAATGCTTTCTAAGCTTATTATTATTGTGTTCATTGTAATAACGAGAGATTAAATGACTTTCCAAACTAGTGATCGAAAACATTGACTTAACGAAAATTTCTTTAAATAATCTTCTTCAACAAAAGATGAACACATGATTATTTTTATAGTATGAAAATTATAAAATTCTCAGAAAATGCGCTTTATTTAACATTGAAATTGTGCTTTAATATGATGTAAAATTCAAATCTCTCAAATATCATAAGTTCATTTTAACTTATATTGAATAGAGTAATTCAATTTGTCTGTAACAATATAAAAACTTTCAAAAAGTGCAAAATCAATTGAATAGTGAAGAAAATTCTAACAATTTCTTTATAGCATTATAAGTTTTTTTAATATCAAATAAAATTGGGAGGAAATCAAGTTATGTGGGGTCAAGTTAGGTAAGGTCGAAGGATTGCGGTAGCGCTAGGCTTTAGGTGGTCAGTTTTCGTAAAGTAAACGGCGTAACTACTTTATATTAAGCTTTGTTCTGGTATCATTTCAATACTTATGTACAGGATTTATCTGAATGTATTAAAATGTTTATGAACCAAATTTGTTACCAATATTCTTGAGGAAACTTAAGTCGTTTTTCATAAAGTACGAAATGCTATTAAATTCGCACATAAGTTATTAAATCTGATTAGAATTATGTTTAGAAATAATACGAGTTACCACATTTCTGAGTCGACCTTGTTTTCGAACACTTTTGCTGTGAAAAGGAAGAAAATCAATCTTTTTTCACTAAAAATCCTCAAAAAAGTCAATTTTCTTGATTTGTTTTCTATTTTTTTTTCTTCTCTCCTGATATTCAATTTGGTTTATGCTTCAAAATAGTTGATTTGCAGATATTTTACTGACAGAAAAAATAGAGTTTTCTTGACTTTGATCCAAATATGTATTTTCATCGAATAAAAATTGAAACAAAAAGAAAAAAATATTCTTGTGAACAGAAATGACAAAATTTACTTAAGATACTTATTCTAATAAATACGTAATATTAGATTTTTTGAAATGAAAATGAGGATAGACTACATTTTATTCTTGCAATTCTTGATTAAATTTATGATGTTTTCGAAAGAAAGTAATATCTTATTTTGAAGTTTGAAAGTTAGCTCAAACAGAGTTATGCAATACCAGTACAATTTGGAAAAATTGTGATCAATGTTTAAATTATTTACATTTCAAATAAGACTACAAAGCAAAGCGAACTTAAAAAAACAAGAATAAAATCAGAGCCCGGTTTTTGCACTCAATTTGTAATATGTTTGTATTGAGTTCATTAAGTTATTCGAATCACAAAACTTACAATTGAGTGTATAATACAATTTTATGCTTTCAATTTGACTCCTTATTTCTTATATTGTAATTGCAATCAAAAATTTTGGCACAACTTTTCCCTACTTCTTGTGTATTATTATTAGATTTCTAGTTGAGAACAAATTGAGTGAACTTGAGTTTTTTGAAGCCTAAAATCACCTCAAAATGTGACAATTGAATCGAATAAAATTTGACATATCAATTGATGTGTCACAAGAGTTTGACATATTTAGAAACGCGATATAAGCTGTCAAACACAATACAAATATGACTGATATTCTGATATAACAGTAATTTGCTAGAAAAGTTAGGCGTGCGAATAGACCCCAAAATAAGATAAGAAAATTTCGTTTCAGACTCTATTACTCACGAAATACGAAAAGAGCGATAATTTTTTTGCTTAACTTATAAGAGCAGAATTTATTTTACGCACTATTGTTAAAAGTAAATCTATTGTGATAGCAATATCTAAGGAAATATACAATTTAATTACATATACTATTAAATGTATTGATAGCAATGCACAGCAACTTTTGAAAAGTTGGCAATTCTGTGATAAGAAAAGTCTTCATCAATTTTTTCTTGTTTTCCTGCACTCAATTCAACGAACCCTTTCCTCCGACTGTATTCAGGGAATGTTTGCTTGAATAAACCCTTAGCTACTGATTAACATTTTGTATTAATCAATTGGTTTATATAGATATAGAATTTTCGGTTTAATTTATGACAAATATTTAGTTTAAAATCTGAAAATCAATTTTTCATGATTCTCTTTCCCTACTCTACTGGACTAAAATGGTTGAGCGAATGCAATGCATAAGTCAAATATTGAATTCTTCATTCACCACAAGTCAAAAAGTGCTTTTACATTTAACCATAAATCATAAGAAAAAAATTAAATATAAGAATATGCTTTCAATATATGAAATATCGACACACAAGCCATGCATAACAGGCTATTTGATGAATGATTTCTAATTTTTTTAATATCTAAATTGAATCTAAAAATGAAAAATTATATGCAAGTTATGTTTCAACTCACAAAATAATACTATAATCAAAATTCATTTCTTATGAATACTAATTAAAGCTTTTGAATAATATTTAAACCAAAACTCTTGAGTAAAGGTATTTGAATAGAAAACTTCTTTATATTAAAGTCTATTTTAACTAAAAAATTACAAGATTTTAAAAGGTTTATTCTTCATCTTTTATTATAACTAGTAATAAATTGCTTTATTCAGTAGTATTCTCTCAAACACTTGTCATATGACAAACGCATTCTTTTTCTTAGTGTTCAAGAGTTTATGAAATTTTATTCTCAAAACAAAAAAAGCAAATATTTGACTATGAATTTGAAATTCTATTCTGTGTTCTTGATCTCTGAATAAGAAGTGGCATAATTTTCACATATGTTTGAATTTATTTTGAGCATTATTTGCTTTGGAGAAGCGATATTTAATAGAAGTTTAGAGACTCAGTATAATCAGCAAAAATATGAACACTATTTTCATTATATAATAAAATAACAATAAATGGATTGTGAGATAAACGCAATTTTACAAAAACAAATAGACTTAATTTGTTGAGCAAATTATTTTTAGTGAACCATTCATTCAAAAATTGTTTGCTGAACAAAATGAATTTTCTGAACAATTGAAATTAAAATTGATTTACGGTTGAGAATGAATAGAATTAAACTTTGATAAAGCCTGTGCTGACCGGAAAGTTGAATTTGAAATGTGAATTGAGATTAAAATATAAAGAAAAATGTGAATTGAGATTAAAATATAAAGAATTATGTGATTCTCACCCAAATAAGTTGAGGCACCCGTCAGAATAAAAAGAACTTTCACGGCGTCCAACATTAAAAACTTTAATAATTAATATTCAGACATAAAAGTATTGATGAAAATGATTAGTTGAATAGAATTAACAATCAAACTATAAGTAACTGAAGGGATGAGTTAAGCTCTTATCTCATCAATAAGATTGCATAAACTCAACTCCACTAATATATGAGTTTCCATTTGAAGTGATTCTGTGAGTTGTGGTACAGAACAAAATAAGAAGAAAAAACTTTCTTTAATAAAGTTGAGCTTTATATTCAGTTGTATGTAATTTGTGTCTCATTTGCAGCAGTGATTACTGACACACGAGTGAATTCGCAAAATCGCCACAATATAAGAGTAGTATAAACTTTTGTGAAATTTTTAATAACCAAACCATATGAAAGTTATTATTAAGCGGTACTTAAAGAGAAAAGGAAAGTAGAGATGAGAATGAGAGCGTACATTATTTCTATATAACTTTATACAGATTACACAGAAGTGAACATAGCTTTTGCTTTTGTAGAGCAACTGAACAAAAAGTTAGGAAAGCAGAAAGAGTATAGTTTAGTAGAGTTGAGTTGAAAGTACAGTAGGGATAGAGAAGAGAGAGTCTCAGGACTAAAGTAATGATTCTTGATGTTCGATCGAAATGCGAGACTGCGTTTAGTTCTACTCAAACTCTATGTCAGTTAGAAATGTCCACTTTTCATACCAACAACAAATAATGCATAATTACATTCAAATTTCAAAATTAAATCCAAATTTTTAGCAACATTTTTATCCCTATTCATTGTTTGTCAAGTCATTAGTCTATTATTTTTTCTCTGTTTATAACTCTCAAGTTTTATTAGATTTTTATGATATAAAGTTTTTCTACTCAACTAAAGTTTTAGACTTAATTTTAATCATGAGTAAGCAGTGTATCAGTTATTCAGTGTTATCACAAATCTTGAGACGCAAAGACAATAGCAATGGTCGAAACCAGAATAATGGTTAATGTATTGTATCGTTTTGTTTCAGTTCTCTCTTTCAACTGGAGTTTAGTCGCCACTCAAATGATTGATTATTCGCTGTGTTCTAAGAGAATGAATAATTAATGGCAAAATGGATGAGACATTTGAGTGATTAGTATTGACTAATGGCTCACTATTTGGACCTAAATATGACCGAAACAGAATTTTTCTGTTTCTCTCTTTCATATATTTATTTTATTAACTTTTATTATATTAGGTTTTTCTGCCCAATTTATACTAACTTTTTGCGTTTTTTTCAATAGAGATAATTCAATGATAAGAGGAGTTGAAGGAAAACAGCAAAATTTGTTGTCCATAGCAGACCACTATTTGAGGAATTATTCTAATGACATAAGAAAAAGTTTTCTTTCCTCCATAAGTGCTAACTTAACTGTATTTACCAGAAGTCATCGGTGCACAAGTAATGCCTATTGCGTTACTTATTATTCAAACACCGGAGTACTCACTGAACGATAAAACGTAATCAATAAATTCTTGGGGAATGAGTTTCTGTTTTATTATTGAGAACAACATTACTTATTCAATATATGCAATATATTTATACAATAAGTTTTATATACGATCTGTTCCGGATTTCTTTAACTTATTTCATCAAAACAAAAGCTTTTTCTTCAAGTACAACAGAATCCAGTTATGTTTTGTCAATAGGTTTTTACGATTAATTATCAATTAATTGTATCTCAAAATCTTCAGAAAAATCAACTTTTTATTCAAAAAGTAATATTTGGGGACAGATTAATGGAATTATTAACAGAAATTACTTTTCTTCAGTAATTACATTGATTTTTATCAAGTTTTCCGAATGCTTATACAGGCACTCAATTTAATGTCAATATTTATAAAGCTTTACCCAAATTACTTCACCCGAAAAACAAACCTTTAATTTTAATTAAAAACAATCGATTGAAACAAAATCAGTTAACATTGAGATATTGAGTGAAAAGAGATTTCTATGGTTTCGAACTTTTATAGAATATTCTAAAAATTATTTGCATATTTCCTATTCTTTATGTTTCTTAGTTTAAAACCTCTGTTATTTCATAGGATTCTGTTCTTATGTGAGCTTATAATAAGAAATCATAAGTCTTTAGTATACAGGTTATGGCGTTACGCACTTGTGAAAACTTGAAGCAATAAAATCCGCTCTATTCAGTCTGATCTCACACTCAAATAAAACCAGTAAAAAAAAAGTTGAAGCCAAGTGCTTGTGAAGCAAATTTTCAATCCTATGAAATGAAAGCTCATCGAAATCAGCATTCAAGATGAGAGAAATAAGATTAATAATTCTTTAGGGATTTTGAACTGAAATTTTTTAGCATATTTTATTACACAATACAAAAGTCAATTTTATTTGGCTGAATAGAGAGAAATGCATGATTGGGCTCAACCAGATGAGCATTCTTGTCATTTACATTCTCTACACCTTTATTTTAAGCAAAATATTTGTATTCAGTAATCATTTTGATAGCCAAACTGATTAACATAAATTTAGTATCGCTTTCTTTCATCTTTGTATCAGAAACTATTTAATTTGTTGCACAATTGCTTCTTCTTATTCATATTTATGAATCTGATGAATATATAATCCTCAAAATTATGTTAATTCAAGCAAATATCCAAATTTCAAATTAAAAACCTTAGCATTAGTTATTAGAATGTTTGGTCAAATTCATGAATATTTAATCAATTTGTTCGAGTTTCAGAATAATTTTAGAAAACTCAAAAAATTCATTGTTTTTTTCAACTTCATGTTATATAAGTGGGTTTTCAATTCAAAAGGGAACCACATTTCGAATGAATTTTAAATATTTTCTTTAAGATTTAATTTTCGATTTGATTTTTCTTAACTTTTCATCATTGAAAATGTTTCTCTAAAAGACAATTCAATTTACGAATTCAGATATTTTTTGTTTTAAGTTTATTCTTAATCTATAGAACTGACAATTGAAAAGTTTTGAAACTTCAAAAATGTTTTATTGCATTTATTTCTTAACTTTATTTTATTGACTAAACTTTTGTAAAACAGTTATGACTTGATTTTGAGAATCCACTATTGACTGTAGAAATACACAAATCATATTTAATTGTTTTGATACTTTTAAGTTAACATATTTTTTGTTTAATGAAAACTTGATTTGAAATAGAGAAAAACGTCCCGTTCTTTAGTTCACGACCCGAACCGAACTAAGAATACATCGAATGAGTTATAAAAGTCAAGACTAGCCTTTCTCTCTCACTCGTCAGTGTAGAGAAATAAAAGTTCAAAACACAGCTTTAATATACTTTTCAATTGAAGACTAAAATATGAGTCCATAATCCTTCAATTCAATATTTTTAATCTTTAATTTGCAAAAAGTTTGTACACTCATCACTTTTGACTATTTTTTTTAATGATAATTTGATTACTTCTTGAAACTTTGTGCAAATGCTTGATTTTTATGAAAATATTGAATTCAACTCATATTTTAGTCTTCAATTGAAAAGTATATTAAAGCTCTGTTTTGAACTTTTATTTCTTTACACTGAGAGAGAAAGGCTAGTCTTGACTTTTAGAACTCATTCGATGTATTCTTAGTTCGGTTCGGGTCGTGAACTAAAGTTTGAATATTTGTTCAGGTAATTCAAAGTTAAAATATATAGAGAAAATGAATGAGAAAACGCAGAGAACTCAGTTCGCTTTTATATAGCGTTTGGATGAGTTCTCTTGAGTATTATTCACCGACATCTCATCTAAATGGACTTCAGAGTCGAGGCTTTTAACAGAAAATCCACTCAATGGTCGGTCTCAATAATAGTGTGAAATTACTTTATGAGATGAACTCAGAATGAAATTGACACATCTTGTTAATGGCTAAAGAAATAACACAACCACTCGAATTAAGTTTATTCATTCATACTTTTGATAATATTCTCAACCTGTATGAAAATCTTTTCAATTTCATCGTTAATAAACTCGATTGTCTTAACTTCATAAAGAAACTCTTGAAACTGAGAAATCAAAAGTCAGATTAACTTTGCAAAAAGAGTGCAAAGTTTTTCAGCGCGGAGTAGAAATGCACTGAAAAGTTATTATTTTATAGTTAAAATTCTAAGTCTGAGAAACTTATTTTAAGGAAAGTTAAAACCTCTCACTCGATTCCCAAGTGAATCTGAACTTTTGTAAAATTTATAGAAACTTAGTTTTGATGAGAAACTTTTTATAAAGCTTTTACAGAAAGTTTCTCGAGAATATTACTTCACTATTAATGTATAGATTTCTAATGCGTAACTTACGTGTGAATTGTAAACAAGACTTTGTAGTTTTTGCAACAATCAATACTTCAATAATGTTGAAATTATTCTAATTTTTTGACAATAGAAATTAAAATTTTTTTTAACTTTCTCGAGAATTTTTTTTAACTCCAACACTAATCTGAACTTCAGAATTTGAGAAAACCATCAAATTGTTGTTTTTAATAATTTATTTCATTTTTAAAAACTTATTCACTTTTCAAAGTAAATTAGTTGTTGTGATTTTATGAGTAAAAAGTATACAAAAATATAATATTCTATCAAATTTTCTAGATTTCCATCAGATGGCATTCCAAAAGAGTCTAATAAATTCAAAGATGAGAAATAAATTTTTTTAAAACAATAAAAATTGAAAAGATATTTATCTCCTAAATGAACGAACGAATTTTGATTGTCTATAAATTTGGACAAACTCTGTGTTTGGCAATACTGATACACATATTTTATTCTTTGTTTCGTTTATGATAAGGTGAGATCCTTTGTGGCAAATGCTAAGATAACTCATATCTATGACAGCGTATATAATTGATTCACTTAAAGACTTGATTTTGACGTGAATACTCTGTGATAAGAGAGTTATGCATCACATTCTCGATTACAGACTTTCTTTACTCGATTTAAATGATAAAATCAATGATTGAATCATATTTCGGTATCAAAATAAAGTCTTTCACAAAAATGAATGACAAATGACTGCTAGGAATTGCTAATAAAAGACAAAAAATTATCATTAATGTCTTAATCTAATGGGAGCTTTCGTTTTGTCAGTAATTAATGCGTTGCTTTGTATTTATCTATTTTTCATTTGCTTCAAGACTCGAGTCTCGACTATTCATTGATTTTTAAAATTAATATATATTTAAAAGCATTTAATTGCTATGTTCTAAATGTTTAATTACATCAACACATTAAGTATTAAAATGTTTGTTATTTTATTCAAAAATTTCACTTTAATCATTACTACTGAAAGTTTGAACTAATTTTATTTTTAATATTAAATCTTGAGTCAAATTATTTTCCTGAAATATGTGTTAAATAAAATTAAGTTTTTGATAGAGGCTTGAGATCCAATACCCAGTTTTAGTTGTTTTATCTTTTTTCTATTAATAGATTATTTCAATAACTCATACATGTTTAGAATTTGATATATTGTAAGTTTGCAAATACATGCGTGTATGCAATGTATGTTTTAATGAAAATTTGAATAAACTATTCATAAAGCCTTTATAAATAAATATATAATGATTTCTCATCAAAGTATTATTTAGGTTTGAAAATTAAGTCATCAAAATTTCTCATTGAATAATAATTATTCGCCAAACTTTGCCATTAGTGAAGTGTTGGGAATTGAATAAAACTTTATGAATGAGTTCAAAACTTTAAATAATTAATAAATTTATTATCATAGATTCAATCGCTTTATTTAAGGCCTATTCGTAAAGCTCTTAATACAACTGTAACTCAACTCAATTATAACTATATTTTATTTATTATATCAAAATATCTGAATTGATAATTATTGAAAAAGCTATTTTAAACTGCATTCAATTATAAACAAAAGCTTCTTGTATTGAATATTTGTTTATACGATCATCACTTCTTGAATTAGTGGTCAATCATCTGGATAATGAAATAAACACTTCATTCATGATTCCCGGCCAATAAAACTTACAATACTTTTACGTACGTTTGAGTAGCTTTGAAGGCAATGGCAATTGAATTATACATTTGTGGTCAAAGGAGTCATAAGACTTTAGGCTTTTGTGAATCATAGCTTAAAAATAATATTACTCTTGAGAGCAAACACGGGAAATGAATATAAAAAGAAAAACAATTTAAGAGATCATTTATAAGAATAAGTCAAAAACGTGTAACAACTTTTAAAAAATCAAATCAAATGAGAGATAATTTTATTCTTTATAACTAGCTCTAGAGCGACATCAATGTTAATGAAAGACATTGACTCAATTGATTCAATCCTTTTAAAATAATGTGCTCTTATATTTAGTTTTATGAACAAGTTTTTTGTCAAAGAGTTTTTATGCGCACTTTTTAAACCAAAATCTAAGAGAATATAAGAGCTTATCAAAAGGTAAATCTAATGTCAAATAAAAAACGATTAGTTTGATTATATTCTGTTATTTTTGTTGTTGTTTAATATTATTTAATTTAAATTCTTCCGAAAAGTGATACCAATTATTTATCGTATGTCTCATGTGTGACAACCTGTTCATGACTAACTTTATTCTCTGGTAAATATAGTTTGATCTGTAAATGACATTAATAGATATTGACTTTTATTTTGAGACACTTCACACTAATTCTATACGGTTTTCTCATAACTTTTATACTATCATTGATATTGACATTATTAGTTACCAATATATAAGATGACCAGAACCTCTCAGAATTAGGGGAGCACTTGAATCGGCAAAATTTCCAGAAAAATAGTGTCTAGTCCTTGCACTTTTCGAGAACCATGAGAAACATACTTTGATCTTTACAACTAACGGAATCCCCTGAACAAGACTTGGTCACACTATACCTGTCTGTTCTTTGGTTTGCTTAAAAGTTTGTATTCATTCTGCGAAACGGTACAAAGCTTTTTCAGGTAGTCGTAGAAATGCACTGAGAAGTTATAGTTTCAAACATTACTACAGAAATATTTAGTAAACAGCAAAACATAATTTCATGCGATGTCTCACTAGAAACTAATTAGTGAAGTCAAAAAGGAAATACTTTAGATCAAAAATATATATCTCAACTAAATTTCAATAATAACATAAATAACAATAATTTGAAAAAGTGATAAGATTTTGAGAAAATCAAACACTGAATGTAAAGATTATTTGAAATAATTGAAATAAAAAATCGTTAATAGAAAAACGACAAGAAATTAGGACATTTAGAGTTGAAATTAATTTATAGCCCTAGAGTGTGAAACAGGGGTACCAAAGCTCAGATTTATATGTTTTTAATATTACTTACTTTTTTCACTTATACCTTTTTCCCAATACAAATAACCCAATCGTACCACAAGATACACTTCCTGGAACTACTTACTCACCAATTGGGAATCCCTCACCTGAAAGGTATTGTGAAATTTTCAAAATATATTCTTACGGCAAAAACTATTTTCTGCATTATATATTTTTAATGTTTATAAAAGGGACAATTAAACTAAAGTTATGGCATATTGTCATGACTCAATTAAGTGGAAATCAAATGATGAGAAAGCAATCAATATTCATGCGAATACATTACGTAAATAAGAGTCTTATCTAACTTTCCAAAGAATTAGAGACGACTTTTTGCTTAAAAAATTATATGTTTTCAATGCGCGAATCTTTTTATCGATCGGATTGTATTATTTTGTTGAAGGAAATTACCACTAAATGTCAGTTTTATTGTTTTGAATAAAATCAAACATTTTTAGCTATTATTTCATAAAGAAAAATGACTGA
>JAQFZT010000283.1:0-30099 GCA_034696325.1 Camisiidae sp. | reverse complement strand
AGAGAGAGAGAGAGAAAGATTTTTTGGCATTTAGTGAATGCTAAATACGATTAGATAGTAACTAATGAAAGGCTACTTTGAAACTACTCTTCTGAGATTGTGAGACAGTGTTAAGAAAATAGAGATAATTATTTGAAACGCTTCTAAAGAATGATTGCTATTAACAAGAATTTGTGGTAATGAGAGAAAAGGTTAAGGAAATGAGAGTTTGAATCAGCATTCTATCTATTTTATTCTCCTTTTCATAATGCCATCAAATAATAACTTGGGTTTTGGTATAACATATATTTCAGGAAATTTTTTCAAGATATTTGTTGAATAATTTGAGAGATATTTAGTTACACCGAATCAGAAACACTGTATCAAAATTTTATTTATACATTCATTATTAGGAGAGATGTTATTCTGGATTATAATTATTAATCAATAAAATCTCTTGAGTCATGAATCAAAAATGAATAATTTATAGCATCGTTATTAATAGATATCAATAATCATTTATTATGAAAATTTAGTATTATTTTCAAGGTTTATGTTATTTTTAGACACTTTGAGCTATTCTACTAAAACTGCATTTCAGTTATTGACTGAAAATGTAATGTTCTTCATCTGATTGATATGAGGAGAAAATAATAATATAATTCTTAAATAATATGGGAATAAATTTACAAAAATTTATGCTTGCTTTAGGTACAGTCACGGGCTAATAAATCGGGAATATTTATTAAAATATATACTTTATTGCAATAAATCTTAAAGTTTTTATAATACAATGCTATAAAAAGGTGTCTTACACTGAAGTATATATTTTATTTTAACCAAATATTCCCGATTCATTGGCCCATAACAGTAAAAATAAAATTCTCTGTACGACTCATCCAAACACATGTCTCTGAGTTTTTGATTAACATAAAATTTTCACAACTTTATATCTGATGGAATCAAAAAAATATATACAACTGTATAAGAACTTTGAGGACTCAATTGAACAATGTTATGATTTTTTTAAAAAGTATTATACTTAACAATTAAGTCAGATTTTCAATAATATAAAAATCTAAATTCTCATTAACATCGCAACAAAGAGTATAATATTTTTAATGAACGTAGTTTTCAATAATACAAAACTTCTCTTAGAGTCAAAGGCGATGACCGATAGACTGACAGAAATTTTGAATCTAAATATATACAATTGTGTCCAAGAGAAAAGCGCAGTTTTATTAAAATATATACTTTATTGCAATACACCTTAAAGTCTTTATAATGTAAAAACATGTCTTACACTCTCGTATATATTTTATTTTAAGCAAATTTGGGCTTTTCTTTTGGACACATCTGTATATAATCGCTCTGTTCTAACATAAGTATAAAATGTATTATAATAATGAAAGTGCCTTTAAGGGCTAATTTGCAGCTTTATGTAGCCCTACATTCTTTCATTACAAACAATCGATATGAAGAAAATGATACGCTCAACAAAAAATATTTTCATCTTAAATCTTTTATTAGTGCTCATGTCTTGTGTTGGGATAACATATAATTTACGAAACACCAGCAGTTCTTTTCAAACTAAAAACTTTCTCATTAATATTCATTTGTTTTATGAGAAATTATTTTTCAGATCTATTCAACCATTTCATAGAATAAGACTATTAATAAGTTCATGAATGAAACTTACAGTAATTTCATATTTTTGTTGACATAACTTTTAATGAATAATTAATTAATTAAGCACTTAATCCCTTTTGAAACAATGATCATAAATAAATAAGTTACATATTGTAAAAACAAAACGACGAGTTAATTAAATTGTATAACACAAAAATTTTTATGATTACAAGAAAGGTATCCAAACCGGATATTATTAAATCCAATTTATAACAAAAGTTTAGAGCAATTGTTGGATCAAAAAATTTTCATATTAACATTGATATTAATTGTTTGAAACTCTGATGGTGTATATGTGAAGCTCTTTTTAATGAAGAGTTGTCCGATACCACAACTGCTGAAGAATGGCAACAGTTTTAAATCTTTTGGCCGTTCGCTTAGAACAGTTTTTATATCATTTTTTCCATTACATTTACAATTAATTCTTCAATCTCTAATTATATTTTCTCATATTTATATTAATCTTCATTAAATAAAAGGTAGTAAAACATATTTTGAGTGAAGTATTCTATTTTTTTCCATCATTACTATGAGTAAATGCATTTTCTGTTCAATTTCTCTCAGAGAAATCTTATATTTACTTCAAATATATATATATTATTTTAGTATTAATGGGTATAAAGTTTTTTAGTTCAAGAAATAAGTGAAGAAAAATGTTTAATACAAAGAGAATTTATGTTATTATGAAACAAAGCTAGAAGTAAAAAATGTTTGAGCACAAGATAATAACATGAAAAAATAATAAATTATTATAAATAACAATTTATCGAAATGGCTAAACATATCTCAAAATTAATGAGAGCTCATAGAAAAAGCAAATGAAAAGTTTGCTTAACGTGCCGTAGAATAGGCTCAAGTAATCAGTTATTAGAGTTTATAAAACTTTTTACTCATTACTACAGATATTTTTATTAATTTTAGGGATTTATGAATCCTTTCAGTGCTTAGTTACTGATCATGAGTTATGAGTAAAATTAGCTATTTATAAGTGGATTCATTTTTTTCGACATCATTTAAGTCGTATTTTTCCAGTGCTTTTTTGTTACAACACAAAAGTTTTAAAAAGTTTTGCTTCTCTTTTCTGCCTCTATAACAGTGAAAAATTGGAAAAATATTGAAAGTTTGATTGGAATTTAAAGTTATTTGAAAAGAATTTTTTTATTACTTTTAAGTGAAATTTTCTGAGCATTTTTAGCTAAAAAAAGTTAAGTGTTTAAAATATATGAATAACTTTCAAAATTCTATACTCTTATTATTGTTGTCCATTTCAATGAATAAATGAATGGTAGAATTTCAAGCATTAAATTTTCAGAACTAGTAAAATATCAAGTTTTTCGATTCTTTTGTAACTCAATTCTATCACTTTTAATTTTGTTGACTTTTCATAACAAATATATGATATGATTGTATAATAAACTTCTCAAAATATAAAATTATACTCAAAACAACTTGAAAATTGATAGTCTATTAGGAAATAGTTTTTATTTTGCACACAATACAAGTTCGATTTGAGACAACTTTTGAACGAAATTTTTAAGGACTCTAATTGTAAAAATAATGTTTATTTGGAAGAAAGCTTTGAAATCACATAAAACGATAACATAAAACTTGAGAATTTGTGAAAATAAAGAAAAGATTGATAGAAGACGTGCTCATATTTCAGTAGAAATTTTACACTAGTATTTGTTGACAAAAGAGTAACATTTAGATAGAATGAGAACGAAAAAAATCACATTAATATCAATATTTTCCACATAAGTTGTGAAAACAAAACAAGAGCTTTTCTTTTCGCTTTTATAAAGATCGCATTCATTTGTTTGTAGCCATACATGCGGTAGTCATACATGTGTTGACACATAGAAAAATCTGATTTATTGTTTAGTTTCAACATTAAGCTAACAGAACAGGAATTATATTTTTCTTTTCTCTCCCTCTTATACACGGAATATATGAAGCGATAAATAACTTTTTAGAGCTTTATTCTATACGCTCTAAATATACTTATATAGATAGATAACACATATCATAACCTAACCATACCCTTGACCTTTATATTCTCTGAAGAACTAACTTTTAATTCACTTATTAATGAGGATTTTATTGATGATAAGAATAAGACAAACATGAAATTTATTCCCTATTCTAATAATATATATCAAAAACTATATCAAATCAAGCGAAAAGCGAAACGAATTTGTCATTAACTCTATGTCTTTTTCATGTTTTCAACTCGTATTGTTGGAAACAATTTTTGGCAATTCTGTCCACTTGTCTGTGTGTGTAATTCTTGACAATTTCGCAAAAATTTTAAGTTTTCAATTATTCAAATGTCTATTCAGTGTAAGAAAAATACATTTTACACCTAAAATTTTATTCAGAGCATTCTTGTCATAATCAATAAATCTTTTCTAAAATTCAAAATTCTAGTCATTCTTTACAAACGAGTTATCGAGATATTCCACTTCATGACAAATGTCTTCTCAAATTATTAAATGGTATTAAATTTCACTCTTTAGAGACGTAGAAATAGATGTTTCATTAAATTATTATATGAGTCTCCGATCGGGGAATTGAACCCCAAGTCTTCCCATTACATGTTCTTCAAATGATTAATGAAATTACTTAAAGAGTTGAATTTCAACAATGAAATCTCGATTTTACTGTATTTATAAGAAAACTTTAAAAGTCTTAGAAAAGTTGATTAGAGCTAATATAACAAAAACCTTTTGTTTGGGAAAATAAAAAAGTTTTAGATTTTTTCCCATTAATATAGAATAAGTATCATTAAAGACCTACAGGAAGGATATTTATAGTTTTAGAAAAGATTTCAACAGCAGTGATCACTTTTGGAACTCAATAAACAAGTTTTTCTTCGAAATTTTTCATATGTAAATTAAAAGAAAATATTTATGTAGTTTCATTTGAATTGAGGATTGGATTATTTTCCTTAAAGGATACATGGTTAGGCAGATGTTCGTCAACAGTTTATGATGTTTGGTCAACAATAACACCTGAAATGGTCAAACTGTTGTTCGAATCTTGGAAAAGACGAGCAGAGCTATAAGTAAAGCTAATGGCTATCACACAGAACAGACTAAAAAATTCACAGACACCGAATTCATTTTAATTTAGATAATTAAGCTGTTTATAAACATCTGCCTAACCCTGTACTACTGTTGAAACTGCTAACGGAGGTTTTAAAATATATACTTTAGTGCTTTGCATGTTTTTTCTTCGTACGACTGTATGAACAAATAACTGATAAGGAAGTCACTGCTTTCAGCATTGATTAGCTTTCAAAGCTTTCAATAATTATGAATAAGTCTTCATTTAATCAATAATTTTAAATAAAGAAAAAGATTGTTGTTATGAATTTTGTTTATTCTTTGCATGCATTGTTTATTGGCATGCATTTTCTACCATGAATTTGACTTTTTCATGTATAATCAGTTGATTAAACTGATTGTAATTTTAAAGTCTTTTCAAAACATTTTATTTTCACAATGATTCTTATAATACAGTACAGCCTACGACAAAAATGTGCAAGGCACTAAAGTATATATTTTAACCGTTAGCAGTTTCAATAGTAGTAACATCCTTTTTACTTATCAATAAAGTTTTTAGCTTATAATTTAGAGAATTTTCGGTTGATAGGACTAATCCGGTGAAAATGTGGGCGAAGCATCTTGAAATTTAATAAGGTGTAATCGGTAGTTAGAGGTTACGCCCATTTGTTCACGAATACGCCCACTTATGTGAGTTCATCATTTAATTCATTTTTGAGTGGGCGGAATCTCTTTAAGATAGATCTTTAAACTTAAACTTTAATAGAAAAATAGATTTGATTATAGCAGACATACAGAGAAATACTAAAGAACAAGAGAATAATGTATTTTTAGAGGAAAAAGAAGAAAGAAAAAAGTTGTGCGCTATTGAAATATGCTATTATAGTAGCACTAAAGTTAGTATTTGAGAAACTAAATGATGCTAAAAAAGGACATTGAATAGGGATTATCGGAAAATGGTATTGGATATAAAGTTTTATTCTTAATGTTAAAACTTCTTATTCTTAAGTTCTTTTGCAAGTCATAAAGCTTTATACTTGAAAAACATTTCCAGTAATTCCTTTCTTTAAACTTATCGCTCATTTAGGAAAAAATTTTAAACAAAAATCAATTATTCTTACATCAAAAAATCTATTTTTGTGAATAATAATCCTTAGATTTCAATCTTATATAACATATTTCTGAATAGAAGTTGTTGAAAATGTTTAAGACAAAAATCTAGACTATTTTTGGCCAAAAAACTTAGGAAATTGTTTTACTATTTAAAAAAAATTATGTTAAATACTAATGAAGTCATAAAGTTTTATGAACTTTGAAAATATTTACAAAACTTAAACTTTCTTTTAATGAAAGAAAAAATATCATTTCTTAAGCCGAAAATTTCATGGATTTTCTTAAACAAAAGGAAATTATTATTCAAAGTCGACTTCTGAATAGCTTAATAGATATTTTGTGAATTTTTCTTTTCACTATCTCTAGTCTTTTTTGGTTGTCTACTATAATGACACTATCGATCAACTTTTCAACATAATGTCATTTTACTTCATTTTCTGCGTCTCTTTCCATAATTCATTCGCTGAATTGTATAGAACTAAGGATACAGAGTATATACTCTTCACAAAGATTTCATTTGTCTTCTGTTGAACTAAATCTCAAGCTTTATCTACTAATTATAATAAGAAATTCCTATAATTCAACCTTAAATTAGTAGAAATTTATTGTTTTTTATAAATTTATGGGATAATAAAAGTAATCAGTGTTTTCCAGATTCTTAGCTTAAAATCGTATTTACATGTTTAACACTCATATCATTGAAATATAACTTTGAAAATTATTATTATTATTATTCAATAAAATAATCTTTTGTTATGATTGAATTTAAGGCTTATTTCATTTAGCCTTATAATGACCTTTTTTGGTAATTTTTACTTCAAGAATCAATGACTCAAATTTTATTATTCCATAATTGTAAACAATGGAAATTAAGTTTTTAGACATCATTCGCTGTGCAATCGCGCGTTTGTCTTCATATTCAAAAGATCAATGAATGTGTAGAGACATTAATGCCTAAGAAGACTGACTTATTTTAACTAGTGTTATAAAAGTTAATACTGTAAATTTAAATAGTCAAAGAATGTAAATTGTACTTTTTATCATTTTTGCAGCAATTAAACACTTTTAAAGTAATGGAATTTAGAAAGTTTCGACAGCAATAAAGTTCTCAATTAAATTGAAAAGTTTTAAACTTTTAAAAATTTATTAACAACAATTAAAGTGTTGTTGTCTACAGACAGACGTACAGAAAGCGAAACTATAAATTAGTTCAAAATTGAAAGGTGTCCAAAACCTTAATTTCAATGGTTTACAATTTTAAAAATAAGTCCTTTAGTTGAACCCCTAAAATCGCTATTTTTATAAGTCTTAATCAAAATTTGAATTATACGAAACAATGAAGTTGTTTCATAGATAATATTCATTAAATGTTATGATAAAACATGAATTTTTTGAAAAACATACTTTAAAAATGAATATAACTGTTAAATCATAATACTTTATCATAGCTTATAATCAATATTATCTATGAAATAACTCGACAAACATAAAGCACTGAAAATTATTGGAAAAAATTAGAATATAATTATGGGTGGCAAATTTTTTTCGAAACAAATTTGGCGGGAAACCTTTTTTCTGGAAAATTTGTCTTTCAAAACCGCATAGTTTTTACCTGAATGAGAATTTTAGAGATTTTGACTCCCCTCTGGACAATTTTATTCTCCATCTCTGACTGAGTGACTAAAGAAGTTTGAGTAAATACTAGTTTCAAATAATTAGACAATTCAAAGATAAATTCCAGAGAAATACTATTAAAACTAATCATTCAATTCTGAACATAATATGACTTTTAATTGATATACAAAAAGTATTCACAACCTCTTATTTCATCTGTTGAACTGAAAAATTAATCAATAATTTGAATGTTAAACTTTGGTTCAAACCTTTTAACTTGAGCTTCAACTTAGTTTCAACTCAACTAAAGCTAAACTCGAAAGAAATTTTCAAAAATTGTTGAACATTTAGTTTAATGGCATTAATTGAATCTGAAATAAATTAAAAATGATTTTATTCGAGTTATATAATTAAATAAGAGAAATACTAAGCGAATAAAGAGTTTTATTGTAGTGAAGTTATAAGGAAAAGAAAGCTTATAATCAAATCAATTTCCAATCTCCTATTATTCAATTATTCAAAAAGTCAAAAATAATTCCCATCCAATCATCTACTTTTTGATTGCATTAACAGCAAAACATTCGCAATAAACGCGTGAATCTCTAATTTAATTATACCATAGTATGGATTATTCATTTTTATTAGTGGTGACTATTCTCGAGTCGAGAAAATTTAAAAAGACTTCAATTTCGACGGGATCTCAATCAGTGTTCTTCAAAGCTCGAGCTTTTCAGGCTCAGTGGCGAGCCTTGAGCTCAGCCTCACACCCTTGAGCCCCGAGCCTGGCCTTGTAAGAATTTCATAAAGTTTTGAGAAATATTCAACTTTATAGATCGAAATGTTCATAAGAAAGAGTCATCTAAAAGAAAGTTATTATTCAGTTTGAATAAAATATTCTAAATATTTGAACTAAACTTTCAATTCTTCTTAAATTATACAAACAAACAAAATATTATCCATTTATAAAAACTTAAACTTTAAAATTTTTTCATTCTTCCTACAACTGGAACTCACAGGCTCATAGACTCAGTCCGTATGAGCCTAAGCTAAAACATGAGCCTGAGCGAAAATACTGAGTGAGCCTTGAGCTGAGCTTCGAGCCTGAAGAACACTGGTCTCAACTATGTCTCGAATTTCTTGATTTTTCAAAACAAAAACTTGATATATATGGTTATAATTTTGAAACTTAAATATTTTCTCATATTTAAACTTAAAAAACTTCTATTGTTTGCAAATTTTTTAGGAAGAATACGAGTTTATTGACTAAATTCGGTTTCATAATTTCTATTTAATTTTTATTTCTATTTCAAAACTTGAAAAATTATAATTAAAGTTAATGTTTTTTTCTGAAATAAGTATCAATTATAGAGATAAAATTAATAGAAATCAATTTCGAGAACCGAACGAGTTTCGAGATTCACGCGCTCGAGACCAGATACGCAGCTCTTATTTTCATACTGTAGAAAAAGTTTTAAAGGAATATTGAGAAGTTTCTCTAAACTTTTCATGAAATGAATTTTTATAGCTCTACAACATTATACTCATTGAATCTCTAGATGAAAGAATTTTTACTGAATTTTATACATTTAGACTGAAATATAGATTTTCAATATTGGATTTCCTGAATTTAATGAGAGTTTTGCCATTGAAATAGATTTTTACGCAACAATGATTGATGCCTCACATTACTAACACATGAAAAAACATTATATTTTGATTTATAACTTAACTTCAAATAAGAAACAATGAGAGCAATGCAACTATACTTTAATGCTTCAACACATAGATAGCTATCATTTGTGACAAATTATCTGGAAATAAAATTTGAATAAATTAATGAAATCAAATTATTTTCTGATTTATTTGATTTGCTTTTAATTTATAGCTTTCAAGTTTGTTCTTAATTAATAAAACATCCGATCATTTATTTTCAAGATCTAATTGAATTGACCCAAATTTGGGATAAAATTTACATAAAATATAATAAAGAATATTCTTAATAACGGAGTTATTATTATAAGTTACTGATTATGAGACTTGAGTCTTGAAAATAGTTGCAAACTCTCTAACAGATTCTGGATTACTATATCTGAAAGAGATTGAAATGATCTCGAGTTATATTATACGAAATACAAATCCTTAGATGAAAATCAAAATATAAGCTTTTCTCTGATTTTAATATGGGTTTAGCTTAAGATGAGATACATTATCATTTTGAATGAGTCCAGGTTTTGAGCTAAGCCTTCATTAGCGATCATTTTAATGAATAGAACAAATTTGATAGAATCATATATAAAAAGCACATTTTTCTTCATTTCTTTTGCCTAATCTATAAATTATTTGCTAATTTGTACAGAGAAAATGTCTCATTTGTTAGACCATAAATTTCAATTAACTATTCGTTTTCTTAAAGCTTAATTGGCTATCAATTTCTGTATTGGGAAATCAAATCACAAATTCTTTTAGCTCTATATCATTACATTAATTTGGATTCAAGTAATTTTGAAGGGCTTTTCACTTATATTTTAAAATAACAAGTTATTGAACATCAAAATTTTGAACTAAAAGTCTTG
This sequence comes from Camisiidae sp., assembly GCA_034696325.1. Taxonomy (NCBI): domain Eukaryota; kingdom Metazoa; phylum Arthropoda; class Arachnida; order Sarcoptiformes; family Camisiidae; species Camisiidae sp. Next base: position 20,066 of record JAQFZT010000283.1, on the reverse strand, counting down.
AAAAAAATCATTTTTATTAGATTCTGATCTTAAAACTGACTGATTTTTTCTTGAAGGCATCAAATTTAGAAAACTGAATGAAGTGAAAAATTATTCTATTGTGGTTTTGAAAAATTTCTTTATATTCTAGTCAATGATAGAATTTATTGATTGTGAGACGAATTTCAAATTCTTATTGTACTCATTATAATAAATTGTCAATTTTTGTGTCTCATTCAATGTATTGCTTCTCTTTCCGATCCGAACACTTTTGAGAAGCACTTTATTCTCGAAAAGTCGATAAAGTTTACAATTGAAATGCTATATAAGAGATGTGTTTAATGATATTTAATGAGAGTAACAGATAATAACCCAAAACTAAGTTTCATTTGAGCTTAAAATTCCTAATAATCTGAGAAAATAATGTTTTCCCAAACTTTGAAAACAAAAAGAAGAAAAGGATTTTTATCTCACAAATCCAGAATTGAATCTAAAAAACTTAATCCAAATAAAGAGAAAACAAAACTATTACTGAAGTTTCTAAACTTATGAAGTCTGAAATGATTTGAAAATAAAAATAAGAAAATGATAATAATAAGCAAAAGCTACAGAAATGTGTGTCAGCCTCTAATTCGTGATTCGGATCACACCATGAAGTGGGCGATCATTGAGATCAAAGGCGGAACAAATGGTATCCATTGAATAAAGTCCCAATAGGTATCACGTTCTCAAATGAGATACGAGTTGAATACGAAAAATTCTATGATAACTACCATTTATAATACAAACTCTTATACAAATTGATTTGAGGCGAAAAGTCTTTTACTCCCTTAAAGCTTACCAAAAACTCTCTGTTATCTTAAATTGAGATCAAGTCCTTGACATTTGTTTTTCGACTATAAACCCTTATTTAAAGTAAACTCAAACTCTCTTTTAAAAATGATAACTTTTTTATGAATTAATTTTTAATTGAGCTAATAGTTATGCTTTGTATACAAGTTTTCATATCATATCATTAATGTATTCAAACACTTTAATATCATTCAAATTCAAAAATTAATTCTTAAACTCTTATTACTTAAGGAAAGGTTTTATTAATCTTAAAAATTAAGTACAAAAATCAAAAATTGTATAAAAATAGGAATTAATAGATCTTAAAATTCAAGTGCTTTCGACTTCTTTTTAAGTCTTCTTCAGGGATGATAAACGACTCAAAACTAACTTTTAAAAATAATAGTCATAACAAACGAAACTTGATGTTAAGCGCATTTCTTGATTAAAGTGAACCAAACATTGTTGATATAAAAACCTTTATCTCTATTAATTAATGACAACAATATGACTATAAAGACAAAAACTTATAATTTATGACAACAATAGAATTTTCAATAATATTGAGGTTTAGAAATTAATTAAAAATTTTTTGGTAACAATTAAATTATTGTTGACTAAAGACAGACAGACGGACAGAAAGCACAAAACTATTAATTGGTTTGTGTTGGAAATACAGGACTTATAAAATAAATAACTTGTGAGTTTTCTTCATGAAAAAAATGATTGAATACAAAATATTTTTAACTACATTTCACAGAAAGTTTTAAATTTCAAAAAATAAAAAGTGAATAGAATTGCCAAAAATAAATGGGGTCTCATTTGAAATGCTACCCAAGCATTTTTTTGAAAGGTTTAACTCTCGTACTCAAAATTGTGGAAATAAACCAAAATTTTCAAGTTAAAAAGTGCTGAAGATTTTGGTTGCACTCAAGACTATAATTCACAAAAGTATTTTCAACATGTTCTTTCACCACAACAATAAAGTAAATGCTCATGAAGTTAGTGAAGAAAATATAAAGATTTTCACTGATGGCTAAAAAATGCTTCAAATGTTAGCGCATCCTTTTGGGTATTTTGTGGTAATAATATATATAAAAGAAAAATTCTATCAGACGACAAGTGCTCTATATTTTAAGCTAAGCTATACGTGAATATCTGAAAAGACTTAAAGAATATGTTAAGTCTCAACAAATGACTTCAATTGACCTCTTTTCATAGTGACATACTTTCAAAACAAAATATTTTCAATCTTTGATTCATTCGATTCACTTGACATCTGTATCATTATATATTTCGATCAAATTTCAGACTAAATTTGTAATTATGAAAATCAAACAACAGATAAGTACTCATATGTGACCAAAAATAATTTTTAGGGCTTAGAAAGTTAAAATTATCTTCATTTATTAAAAAAGGGAACATACTATCATTAAATATAGAATATCAGATTATTCTAGAATTTAATTTCAGATAAAAAGCTTTGTTTAACAGAAAGAACTTTATTTCGTATAGATTTTCAAAATAAGTTTATAATAGGAATCGATAATTGATTTCAATAAAAACTTTTTGCAATAACTAATCTATTCATTTAATGTGTTTGTAAACCACATTTATTATGCATTTTTTGAAGTTAAGACTCAGGTTCTATTGAAAACTTAAGTTAATTTTTCCGTTTCAAAAAATTAATTCATTTGGAAATGGAAATGGAAATGGAATGGATTTGGAATGGAAAAGTTCTCAAACAAACACTCTCTTGGAATTTGAGTAAGAATGTGTGTAATGATTGGTCAAGAGGCAGATTTGAATTTGATTGGCCAAAATGTATTGAAAGCCTGTAGATATCCCTATCAAAACATTTGATATCTATATTTGAGCCAAAATATCAATAAAAATATTTTAATAAACGGAGATCTCTAGGCTTTTTCTTTAAAGTACGAAAGACAGTGCTGTGACCAGAAATTTAGGTCTGGGGAGGCTTAAACATTTCGGGGCTAAATATGAAGCTTATTATGTCTGGTGGGGCTCAATAGGAGACTAAACATTCTTTTGAGGCTAAAACTTAAACTGATTCTCAATTTTACACTTGAAAATTGAATTATTTGGAAATGTTTGGAGGGGGGCTATAGCCCCATAGCTAGTTACTGATGTGACAACACCACTTTCTCAAACCCCAAGTGCACTCCACACAAAATTATTTACTAAAGCTGAGAATTTTTTTTGGAGTTTTCATAAAAGATAAAATAAAAATTAGTTTAAGATTTTGAGACTTTTAGTCAATAAACTCGTTATTTTGAATATTTACTCGAAAATTGTGTAAATCATTCTTTAAAATTGTAAACACTCAATGTTTTACAAGTTTAAATATAACAAAATTTTAAGAACTGAAAAATGCATTGAAAAATTAAGTTTTCAGTAAAATGTTATTTTTAGTTCGAGAAATAGTCAAGACTTGAATCTTGAAGCAAATAGTTTTTCGAGACTCGAGAATCTCATCCTCACTAATACTCAAAAACTATACTTTATTAAACTAAATCTTTTTTTCTGCTGTTGACATAAATGACACAAAAATATATGCAAAGAAAAGTGTAACTATTTGTCTGTTAAAGATTTGTTGTGTAGATTTCACTTTGAGTGAGATTCTTGTTTGCTATCAAAATGTTTGAATCCTTATCACAAACGACACTTCTATGAACTGATTTTATGAGTTATGACAGCAATGCATTTCTCCTTTTCAATTAAGTATTGTTGAGAGCAAAATAACTGTTATTCGGGTGTTTGACAAGAAAATTGAATTAAACATAGTTTTCAACATGAGTTTTAAGTGTGGTTTAAAGAGAAAAATAAAAGATTTTTAAAGTTTTTTTAAAGTTTAATGTTTATTATAGTACTAAAAATTTTGCTACTTTTCAAATATTGAATAAGTATTTCTAACTTTAGAAACTAAACAGAACTTATTTTGAGCTTCAATAAAATACCTATTAACTAGAAAACAATAGAAAACGGTGTCTTCCCATTTAATCGACATTCATTTGATAGATATTTCATTTAATGGAGATTCTGGTGGTTAAGGGGTGTATGGAGGTTAAAGGGTGTATGGAGGTCAAGGAGGTAATGAAGATTTTGGTTCATGTTATCCATACCCTCCTTAACCACCAGAATCTCCATTAGCTCAAAATTTGTCTATTAAATCAAATGTCTATCAAATCAATCTCTATATTAAATGGATATAACCATAGAAAACACATTGAAATGTTTTACTTCATTTTCAAACAATTATAAGTTTAAATGTCATTGTTTTCAATGACATTAAAGGGAACTTTCATTCACTGTATCAGAGCTTAAATTCATATCAATTAAAATAATTAAATGAAATTTGTTTTCAAATCCAGGCCTCAATTGACTGACGATTTTTGATAGAATTGACTCAATTATCACATCTAATTATTTTGGATAAAATTCAAATCATGATAACATCAAACTCTGAGCCCATTTCTAATTTTCAATTATTATAAATCATAGTCAAGACTAATGGGATGCATAAACACAAGTGAATTTAAAGTAAAAATTTGTTTAATTAATTAAATGTTTAACAAGAGTTTTGTTTCAGTACATAAAAATAGTCTCAAAAGATATCTCATTAAACAATAATTTTTTAACAACATATGGCTTGAAATGTGCACTACTTTTATAGCAAACAATTAATTAGAATTCATAGTCTATTAATGCATATTTGATGGCCTTTTACTTGAATTTGATGGCAGTCTTCCATCAGTTTTATTATTTTTATTGACCCATATTTTAGTATTTTATTTATCATTTGAAGGCTTAACAAAAGTTCAATGAAAATAATCCTATTTTCCTATTGAGAGTTAATTCAATTCTCAATATATAATTGAGAATAAGTTTTCGATTTCATGAATATATGACAGGTTTATAAAGAGGTTTAGACTTTGTTTTAGTTTTATTGTTTAGAAAAACGATAAAATACAGTAATATTTATTGAAATTTATTTTGAAAATATCGTTAAACGATCTGAAAAATAGTTATAAATGTTTTGTACTATAATAATGATAACATTCAATAGTTATTTATAATGAAATTAATGAACAAATTGTGAAATAATTTATGATTAACGCTAAGTATAAACCATTTGGAATACAATGAAAACAAAGTTTCAATTTAACAAGAATTTTAGGATTAATTATAGATTTTCTAAAGTTTTCGATAGAAAACTACTTAAATTGTAATTAAATAGTAATGAAAACCAAAGGATTGTTTGGAAAACATAGAAAATATTGAATAATAAGCGTTGAATACAAGTCAAGAGAAGAAATCGCAAAACAATTGAACGAAATCTTAATTGAAAAACAAAGAGAAAGATGAAAAAGAATCAAAAAACCATTGAAAAAGTTGAGTAAAGTAAAAATTTTTGATAATAACTAACAATAAAGGATAAGTGAAGAGAGGATAAAGTGCGGCGTCTGTTAGCCTGCGATAAGTTTTTCTTTATTTTTCCATTTATTATATTTTTTATACCAGAAATACTATATATCTCTATATTTTTGATCGTCTAATAAGTGTTGGCGTATCCTATTTATAGAGATATAGCACAAGGTTATAAAGATTATGCTTAGCTCAACACAAAATCTAAGTTTTTTCGCTTATAATATCCTTTTCTTCTCAAAAAAACTTTTTTCTCTACCCTTGAAGTTAAATACTTTGTTATTTGAATTATATCTCGTGATTGACTAATATTAGTGCGAAATAAACACTTGTTTTCAATCTTTGATTTTGTTTTCTGTAGAGATTTATAGAGAATGATTGTATAGAAGAAATAATCGATAGAAATATTAGTTTTTGCAATAAATACTGTATTTTTCTTATAATTGAAAGACTTCTTAACGAATGAGAGTTTTATCTTGTCTTCAAAGATCGAGTTCTTCGTAAAAATTATTGGTTCTGTAAATGAACGTAAAATATATATTAATATTTTAATTTGAATTAAAAGTCAGACTTAATAGAGCTTTAAATGAGTGTAAATATGATTATGATTGAGTGAAATATCGATTCAGTCATAAAAATGCATTCAAGACTTGGTTTATGTCTAGAAAAGAAAAAGTCTAATGTTTTTCAATAACTGTCTATTTTGTAGTAAAACTTTTTATCCCCTTTTATTCGAGTTAAGAATAGTTGTAAAAACTAAATAACATAAAAGACATTAATTTAATATAAACTGCAAAAAACGTATTGAGAAACTTATTCTGAATTGTGAGTTTACTGCTTGAAAATAAAATTTGAAAAGTATTACAACAAAAAAGGAATAAAAAGTGAATCTGAGGCCATTTCTAACTTCGAATATTTCCTGTTTCTGATCACTCAGTCAGAGAAAAGTAGAATAAAAATATATTTTTCAATTCCTATACAATTCTTGACACGTATATTGTAGACTAAAAGTGCAATCAAAATAAGTTATAAACCGCTTTCTTTTTCTGTTACAGATAATCGACATGTAATTTCCGGACAACAATACAGAGACAGTTATAACAGACATAAAAACATTTTTGTTTGAATTGTTTGAAACATTATATTTAGAGTCATGAATATATAGAGGAATGAATGTATTGGAGACTTAAGTGTCCGTTATATCAGTTTTTGATTACCAAATGTGTAAATAAATCCTATTTTGTTTTATGTCTTTAGAAATAAACGGTTTCTTTATCTTTTATTTTCTTTTATTCACAGTTAAAGACTTTCAATATTCAAAGATAGGGTTTGAATAGGTTTTGAATTTATTTCCTTAGAGACTAAGTTTAGAAAAAACTTCAAATACTTTTTAGGGAATAATAAGTTTATTGTAATAGATGTTTAACAAGAGTTTTACTATTCGGTCAACTTGAAAAGCGATCAAAAGTTTAAAGTCTAAAGTCTTTAAGATCTGATCAAAACTAACTAAACATTCATTTATGATATAATATTCTGTAAATTAAAATCTTTTCACTATATATATGATTAAGAAAACATGAGAATATCTAAGAATTGATGAAAACTTGAAATCTGTTTATCATTTTATTCAAAACAAGTTTTATAAATAGATAGAAATGAAAAATTGAAATCTATATCACCTTTAAATTGATTGAATGAGAAAAATGGCATCAAAACGGAAGGGAAATGATAAAAGCGGATGAAATATCACATCATCACATTTTTCTGTTGTTCGGCATATAATAATTTCAATAACTGTAATCTTTGATTCATATCTAACTGTTTATCATCACTGCTATCATCGTTTTGAGCATCACTTTTACGAACATTACTATTACTGTTGTTCTGATGATATTTTTCTTCATGTTTTTTTAAGCTTCTCTTAAGTTTCACTTCAACATTACATCCATTGTATTTACATTTGAATTTAGGAACTGATTGTTGACTATTAGGCAATACGTCTGTTGAATAGATATCACTTGTATTACTATTGCTTCCATTAATTGGTGTAAAATATTGTGACACAACTTCTGTTTCACTATTAGTTTGAGTGGAGTTTTGATTTAGTTCTGAAAAATTGAGAAAAATATATAAATTTATTTCTTATTTTAAAATATATTTCACAGGAAAAGATTCATAAATATTGCAGACATTTATAGCATAAAAAGAAGAATAAAAACAATAATAAAACACATTATTTAGACTGAAAAATGACAAATAGTCTAAAATATAAAATAAGTGTCTCTTATTTTGAGTGCATTAATGACTTATAGCTAGAGATAAGTCTAACAGAAAGAAAATAAATTGAATAAAAAACATGAACCACTTTTTGCTTGAAATTTTAAGTTCATAAATATGTAATAAACTATCTATTAATGTATACCGAATGGTAAAGTCGGATAACTTGGCGTTGAATTAATTGGAATTATTTTATTGATCTGTTGAGCGATTTGAGAGCTCTGTTTTCGGTGCAGCTCTTCGTGTAGTCTGAGTTGAGTTCCCTTTTCGAACTTCCGATCACAACCAGAATATTTACATTTAAACCATGAAATCATGTTATGAACTGCTCTCTCATGTTGTCTTAAACTCTGCATCGAAGCCAACTGTTTATTACATTCTTTGCACTCAAACAAACGTTTTGAAGCCGGTGTTGAATATAATTTCATTTTCAGTCGATTTTTGTTTAAGTCTTGTTTTGGAGTTTCATCGACTTTAGCCTTAACTTTGTTTTTATGAATCTTCAAGTGATTCTTTAATGTATGTCTTGAATCACATTTAAAACTACAGTTATATTCAGCGCATTTAATTCGGTTGTCATCTGACTTGTGACGAGATTTATGTTCTTTGAGAAGAGATTCTTCGCTGTATTTTTTCGCACATATTTCACACTTTATTTTAGTTATAGTTTCTGTTGATTTTCGAGTAATAATTGAACTGTTCTTTGAGTTATCTGCAAATGCATAAAAAACAGAAATAAATACAGAATATATTGAGAATAAAAGTAAATATTATTTTTAAAGCTTAACCTTTTCTTAACATCACTTTTTAAACGTCAATCAAATAGTTTCTCTTCGAGTAAATAATTGTGAATAAAATAAACATTAATTACTTGAAAGCGAGTTAACAATTGATTTATATTTAAATAAATAATTAAAATAAATTATAAATTAGTCCTGTATTCAAATCATAGACATATCAATAAAAGTTATTGACTTAAGGCATGAGTTTTGACTTGAATGTTATTTTATAGTGAACTCGAAGAGAAAATTATAGTGATTTTAGCGAACAATTTATTTGTTTATCAATTTAAAGACTTAATATTATTTATATAGTCATCGAAAACATAATCATTAAACACAAAAATTAAGTCTTTGACCAAAAACTCTCATGATTTGTACTTCAAATCAATATCTAATTATCAATTACTATAAAAATATTAACTCAAACCCAAAACCTAATCAAAAGACTGGTTTCCCTTTCCATAAATACCTAAAACATTAAATCAAACTTTAATTAATCAAAATTTAAGCAAAAATTTAGAAAAATTTAGAAGACAAAAACAATAAATACCTTGAAAATTAACATCCATTTGATGATCGCTTTCATCCTCAGAAACGTGACAATACTTATTGGCCAACAGCTGATCCTCAGCAGTGACAACAACTTGATCGATGTCTAAATTCCTTAAGAGATCGCACTCTTGTTTCCACTCTTTAATCTCATTCTCGTATTGATTAGCGATTAAATCACTTTTACATAAGTTATTGTCGGCATTATTATTAAGATTACTATGATTTCTATGATTATTATCGCCAATACTTTCGTTCATTTGATTATCACTAATAATAGTATTATTATTAGTATTACTCTCAATGGGAATAATAATCAATTCTTGAGCTGTTCTTAACAATAAGTTTTCAGTCTTTAAATGTTGAGTCAGTTTTTGTGACAAATCAAACGCACAGTTCATTGAAATCAAGTGCTGTTCACGAATTGTTAGCTTTGATTTCAAATCAATTATTCTCCGTTTAAGCTCTTTATTATCTAATAATAGTTTATTATATTTAAGTCTTAAGTCATTGTATTTTTTCTTCATTTTGTTTATTAATTTATTAGTTATAAAACGTTTGACATTTATATTTGACATCAAAAATAATAAACAATCTGTAATACATGTGTCAAGCGGTTCAAAAGTTATTAAAGAGATAGGGCTTGAGATTTAGATCTTTTATATATAGAATATTAGTGTTATCGGTATTCAAATTATAAATGTTATAAAGGGTTATATTATGTTTGTTTTTAAGGATTTCAAAGTGCTATAAATAACGTGAGCTATAAATCCGTCTATCATATGATGCAATCATTGGCATTCATTATGTTTCTATTGATTGAGAGGGAGTTTTGTTGTTATATTGAGTGACGTTTTATATGAATATTTATTTATTTTTTGTATTTAGGATTTTCTTCGAAATTATTGTATTATTTAAATTATAATTAGATTTAAGCTATTATTTTGTTTAGCTCATCATATACTGTTTGAGTTTAAATAATGAATAAAATAATAGTATTTTCAAAAATTACAATTGATTAGTCATTTTTTAGAAATTAATTTCTACGTTGTATTGCTTTTCAAGTTCATTGACATCTATTGCGAAATATCATAAACTTTTGAGATATTGATCATTAAATACAGTAAAATCTGTGTCATTCAAATTATTGCTGATTATTTATTTTGAAAATAATGTATTTATTATCATAAAATTTGAAAAATATCAGATTTATAATAAACACAATAAATTTGAATTTAATATAAGAAAATAATTAAAAGTTTTTTAACTTTCACAAAATAAAGATGTTATACTGTATGTAATGCCACATAAACAACAAAAACAATGTTTTGATTCAAAAAAGTTATCAATTATTTTAATCTATTTTTAAACTTGAATTGAAATAAGTTTTTGTAATTATCGAAACATTTAATCAACAATTTATTGATTGAATATTGAGAAAAAATCAAAATTAAACTAAAAATAACTACAAAATAATATTAAAATGGAAAACAAATTATTAATTATGAATTCATTGAAAACAACAGATAATAAAACAGATAATAAACTATTGAATGAATGCAATAATTGTTATAAAGCGCGCGAAACTATTAAACAATTGAATAATGATTTGAGTGAAAGCAGAGAATTAGTGGATGTCTTGACTCGTATTCATATAAACGCCCGAAAATGTATTGACGAAATGGACGACACTATTGAACAGCTTTTGAATAAATTTAATAATAATTCAAATGATTTAAATAGTATTCGTCGTAATGAAGAGTTATTATTACAACAATTGCTTAAATCTGAGGAATGTTTGGATCAATTGAGACATAAATGCGATAATAATAAGCGAAACAACGAATGTCTGACCAAAAAGTTGTCTGAAAATAGTTTAAGTAAAAAAGTTTGTATTAATACAATTGACAACAATTGTAATGAAAGACTTAATAGTTTAAGATCTGTTCGCGATCTGAAAGTACCACAAAAGTTGTCTTACAGTAGTCTTGGATGTAATTCTCGAAAGAAGAAAAAATTCAATTGTGAAAAATGTTTTAAAGGTATTGAAAAATCAAAGTTTTGTTTATTAAAAAAGTTGTTCACAAAATGTAAATTAAAAACCACTCATAAGTTAAGTTACTTTTGCTTTTAATGAAAATCTATTTGATTTTCATTATGATTACGACTTTTAGAGCTCAAAATATTTAATTATTTATTAATCTATTTTTGTTTCAGCTTTTAATTCGTTTTACAGTTTGCGAAAACACCGCAGAAGTCATTTAAAACAAATCCATTGTCATTATCCTAATTGTGATAAAACGTTTCGATCGAATAATTTTTTTCTATTACATCTTAAATTTCATAAACGACTTAATGCTAAGTTTATCAGAATTGATCAACAAATAGATGAAAATATAATAAATTTAAATAATGTTAAGAAAGAAAAGATTGTGAACTCAATTGATTGCGAGCAAGAGTTTATTTTACCTCAAATTAATAGTGAAGACATTGATAGACATGAAAATAGTGAACAATTATTGATAGAAAGTTTCAAAACAGAAGAACACAAACTTTCAGTGAATCCTAATATACTTATAGTCGAAACTGAAGACCAAATTCAACAACAGATGAAACGTAAACCAAATGACAATTCTTTAGAGTGTAGTCAATGCGGGCAATGGTTCAGAAAAGACTATTTACCGATTCATTTAAGAACACATACAGGTATTGATTGACACAAAAATTGATGATAACTTTTAAATGAAATTTTGATTAAAAAAATTGATTTTTAGGCGAAAAGCCGTATAAATGCGAATTTCCGGGTTGTTGTAAACGTTTCGCTCAAACCAGCTCTCGAAACATGCACTACAAGATACACACCCGAGAAAAAGCTCACAAATGTCTTGAGCCAAACTGTGGCCGAGAGTTCTATAGAAGATGTGATTATTTAAAACATATTGACTCTCATTATGAAACTGTTGAACCCATAAAATCCAATCGAAAGCAAGTTTTTAAGTGTCGTTTTACTGATTGTAACAAAACATTCGGTTTATTATGTGTTCTCAAGAGACATGAAGTCATTCATACGGGTGTTAAAGAGTTTAAGTGTAATTATAAAAATTGTTTTTATGAGTCGTATTGGAAGGAAAATCTTAGAGATCATTATAAGAGAAAACATAATGAAGTTTTAATTATTTAAAATTGTTATTTTTGTAAATATGTAATTATGTTTTTAATTTTGTCAGTTATGTCTCAGAGAAATTGTTTTATAAACTTTTTATACTTTTAAACTTTCTATTTGTTTTGAAGAATTATTATTTAGATTTCTGTAATTTATATAAAAAATTCAAATTCTCGATCATATTTGTGTTTTTTTCAAATAAAATTTATTTCGAAGTTATTTATGTATTGAAAAAACAAATAATTTTCATATTTAAAAAGACACAAGTATTTGATTAATAGCCCGAAGAATTAAAAAGTAGATTATTTTCAAGTAATGGCCACAAAACTATCAAAACTGATTAATAATAGATTATATGAAAAGTTCTAAGAATTAAAAAATATATTTTCAAATATAAAGAATTCAGTAGTCGAAAAGTCTTCGAGTTTGCCAATCATTGAGTTCTTAAGAGTTTTTCTGTTCCATTTTGATAGCGATCTGAAATATACAAAATATAGCTTAAACTTTTTGAAAACTATCTTTAATTCTATGGATTAAATACCGTTTTCACTTCTAAATACTCGTGAAGACCGTCCTCCCCATTCTCACGTCCAAAACCAGATTGTTTGAAACCCCCGAACGGTGTCTGAGGTCCTAATGCCAGGAATGTATTGATCCAAATAGAGCCGGCCTGTACTCCTTGTGAGAAAAGCAGCGCTTTATCGATATCTTGAGTGAAAACACCGGCCGCTAATCCATAAGTAGTATTATTACAGCGATCGATAACTTCATCCAAAGTTTTAAACTTGAATATACTCTGAACGGGACCGAAGATCTCCTCTTTGGCTATTGTCATGTCATCGGTTACATCAGAAAAGCTATTATTTTTTTATTCAATACAAATTGTTGCATAAGATATTTTTAAATTTTGATCTGTAGTCAAGAAATTTTTTTGAAAAGAATTGTATTACACTGTGGGTTGAATAAAGTATCCTTTACTGCCAGCACTTCCCCCACCAGTTTGTAAACGCGCCCCTTCTTTACGACCAGAATCAATGAGAGATAAGATTTTGTCGAATTGTGTGTCATCTATTTGTGGCCCCTGTACTGTGTTTGCATCAAATGGATCGCCGACAACACGTTTGGCAGCCATTTCAGTGGCCTTTTTGACGAAAGTGTCATAAGCTTTTTCCTGAACGAAGATTCGACTTGAGGCACAACAGCATTGGCCCATATTTAGGAATACTCCGATGTGCTATCAGAACATCACATTTGGAGAAACAAAAATTTAAAATTAATTTTCCGAATAATAACTTTTTCAAAAAGTTCTGTTAAATATTTTATCCTCAAATTCTAACTTATTCTGCAAAAGAGTGAAAACTCTAAAAAAAATTTTGTATACAGAATATTGAAAATTATTTTCTGGTAATTTTTCAAGTTTTATAATAAATTTAGAAATCATAATCATAATAGACTGACAGCTGCTTCGACGGCAGCGTCAAGATTGGCGTCATCGAAGACCACAAGCGGGGATTTACCGCCCATTTCAAGAGTCACACGTTTACAATTAGACCGTCCGGCCGCTGACTGCACTATTTTGCCGATTTCTGTGGAACCGGTGAACGCAATCTTATCAACGTTCAAGTGCTCAGAAAGTGCCGCTCCAGCAGTTGGTCCATAACCGGGCACAACGTTGACAACTCCCGCTGGAATACCGGCCTCTTTCACAAGACTTGCCACATATAAGGCTGTGAGTGGTGTCTAAAAAAACAATATTTTAGATTTTGTTTGACTCAAACTTGTTGCTATCGTTGACCTGCTCTGCGGGTTTAACAACTACTGTGTTTCCAGTGGCCAGAGCGGGACCTATTTTCCACGCCATCATAAATAAGGGAAAATTCCACTGAAACAAAGGTATCGATAAACTTGTTATGACTTCAATTTTTTAGATTTATTACTTTTAAGATCAGTCTTAATGATTAAATTGAATCTATAAAAAAATTCAATATAAATTGATAAAAAAGATAATTGAATTTCCTTTTCATCTTAACCGTTAACAACAAATCCTTGAATACTATTTGAGGTGAAAAGTGTTTGAATTGTTGATAGTGAAGAACATAAGCTAAACTTAAGCTCGAAATTTAATTAAGCATAATTTGACTTATAAGCTCGTGATTAAGTACTCGTCATAAAACTTGATCTGAATATGAGCTTAATATGCTCTTCACTAATTGTGAAGACCAAAGAATTACTAGAAAATTGTTTAATACTCACGGGAATGATTTGTCCGCAAACACCTATTGGTTCAGCTCTAGTAAATGAGAAATAGGGTCCATCAGCTGGTATAGTCTTGCCATGTATTTTATCGGCCCACCCGGCGTAATAACGTATCGAATTAACGGCAGAGTTTACATCCGAAACCGCTTCATTAAACGGTTTTCCATTATCTAAAGTCTCTAAACTCGCGATATAATCAATATCTCTGATTATGAGATCTGCTAATTTGAATAGTAGTCCACCTCTGGCTGAGGCGTCCATTGTTCGCCATTCAGACCCCTAATTATCAATTATTTTTCAAATATAGTTTATTTAGTTTTATATAAATAGAATTGATTGCTGACTGACTCGTTTGAATGCATTTCTGGCTGCGATCACAGCTTTGTCAACATCTGCTTTGTCTCCCTCTTGTATTTGACAAATCACTTCTCCATTCGAGGGATTTACTGTCGGAAATGTTTTACCACTCAATGAATTCACGAATTCATTGTTGATAAATATCTAGATTGAGAAGAAACATAGGATTTTAAACTATAATTTTGATTTGAATTCTTCAGTATTTATTTGATTGCATCTTAAGTTGTGATTCTTGTAATGTTTCTCATGTTAATTAAGTCTATTATTGTATTTGAAGATAAGACACATGAAAAATAAATTAATGCAAAATGAGAGCATTGATAGCAATGCAATCAATAGAAATGCACTTAAGTATCAATACGTAATCCAATTAATAGTTTCTGATTACTATTTGTGACTTTCAATAACAACAAAGTCTATTAATATTTCATACTTGAATAGATTGTGATTAATCGCGAGTTTTTTTAGTCATTATTATTAACAAATAAAAGTGGAAAATAAAAAAACTAAAGAATATTAAAAGCCTTTTTAAATGCAAGATTCAAATTGCTGTACATGTACAATACAAGCTCAACATAATCTTCTATGGCATCGTTCATTAAGTACGTACGCACTGGTGGGGGAGGGGTCCAGATATCTAAATGTTTTGTGTATGCGGTACATGGTAGAAGGAGGACTGGTACGCACTAAAGGGGGAGGGGCTACAAATTCATATTCTTTTGCTTACGTACTTAATGAACGATGACAATTGACTTTTAATAAAAGAGTCAACTATCTCACCGATAAAACACTGACAGTTATCTAAGTATAAAAATTAATTGATAGCAAAGAACTCAATTATAAGCACTTTTTCATGTAAATATAAGCCTTAGAAACAGGAAAACTGTCTGGAATTGTCAGCGTTTGTCTACTGACATAATGAAAATATTTAGAAGAAAAATTTAAACTTTTTTCATCATCACTATTCATCTGAATTGCATAAAAAATTTGTTGCTTTAAGAGGAAAGTTTTACTTTTACTCTAAAATTAGTATTATTTAAATTAAATCAAGTTTGAGTGATAAACCAAAACTATATTTAAATTTGCAAAACTTTGGTTTAATAATAAAAGCCTATCATTTTCTCTAAAAGAAGACGTTTCAATAAGAGTATCAACTTTTTAACACCAATTGACTACTTGTTTTTGATGTCTTTTTGCTAATAAAAACTCAAATTTCAAGCTCAAAGAAATTTGTTTCTTATAAATCTTAGATATCTTTCTATAATTACAGGTAAATTTTTTATGACAAGTAAATGAACATAAGAAAAATCAACGATAAATATTGAATAGATAGATATTTCTAGCATTAATTATTTCAATGCAATTTCTTTCTTATGCAAACTTATCAAACAAATCAAATCTGAAACCTTCAAATGACATGTTATCATAAATGATAATCTTATGAGTAAAAATACCATCCAATAAACTGTTAGAATAAAAGTTTTTAAATTCATTTTTAGGGACTTATAGCCTAAAACTTGAGTTTTTATTACTAAAAAAAATTCAAAACTAAACTTTGAAGAGATTTTCAACGAAAAACATATTGTAATAAATTGAAAAAGAAAAACTATTGTCTTGAAGAGTTAGCTGAAAAAATAAGTAAAATTAAAAAATTGATTAATACCTGAGTATATTTAATCTCTGGATTTCTATTCATTGGCATTTTGACGATATTAAGAACTTTAATTTATAAGATTTTAAACAATACAAAAATAATGAATTTTCGCAAAACTTGACTTTGAAGTGAATAAGTTTGCTATCAAACTACAAGTGGAAGTGAAGGTTGATTTGTACAGTTGTTATCGTGTCTGTAAGTTGTAATGCAGTCACTCGAATACTAGTATGACTATAAAGTACTAGTTTATAGATTATTAAGCGCTTGTGAGCCTTGAATGGCTTTATGTTAAGTCACTGGATTTTATCCCTGGGTCTGACTGCTAGGGAGGGCAAAAAGTTATTTATCACGAGTCAATATCCTATTATAGTTCTGAAAATTTATTTGCTTTTTAATTAATTGATTAAAGTGTCTCTTTTATTATTAATACAATGATATAAAAATCTTCTTTTTCTAATTAACTTAATTTGAGTTTATTTGACAAATATAATATTTTTAAAAATATTTTAACTATAAAAGTGTATATTGCATAGCATGATGCAAAAGTTCACTCAAGTTATTTTGTTAGATTTGCCTTAAATTTAAATGTGTTTCATTATAAATATTCTTTTTGAGGAAAACATTCAGAAATGTCGGAACTCAAAATGCTCTAAAAATGTTTCCCTTATTTTATTACTCTAAAAAGCAGTCTTAACCCTAAATAGGGTTATAAATCACAATTGATATAAGTTAGAAAAGCTCAATATGCCTAAAATTTAATTTTTGCCTTAACTAAGTTTCATTTCATGTTTAATTCATTGATTTAGTGCGCACGCAATCAAGGAGGGGATGGGGTTAGTCAAAAAGGGGGAAAAAGGGGTATACGTCCATAGAGTTAACGTTATAGGAAAGTGTGAAAGTGGGTGCAGAGGGGGGGGGGGAGAGGTCTGAGAATTGGATTTTTTGCGTTGCCTAATTAAAAATGTGAGCCTAATCTCAAACGATTTTCTACCTAAATTTTTTAGGATTTCTTAGGATTATTATAGAAGGATTCTAATTGATTTTGCAGGTCTATATACCACTTAGAATCGGTTCCTCCGAATGTTCATAAAGTACTAAACAATCAATCAATTATATTAAATTTTATTTTTTTAATTAATGAGTTTATTGCATAAAATAGATGATAAGCTTTGGTTGAGATAACATATCGTTCCCAGATATGGGGCTTAAGTACATTATACAAGGATTCCTTCCTTTGCCATAACTTTAATAGAGAGTACACTCCGTCAAAACTTTATATTAACATTGAAGAAAATTCAAGGCTAGAGGGAGTCCGATGAAAAGGGCTTCAACTAGTTGTACAGTATATTCATAACTACACAAAACTATTTATTGATGAACAAGATATTAATATAACAGGAAGACTAATGAAAGCGGAGAAGCGCTCAGTTTCTGACATTCAATTGTGTTATCGCATAACATAAATCACTTGTTGAGTTAGCGGTTTATTAAGGCTAAAACAAATTGAGCTCATATTTGATGTGACAGGAATTGAAGTTCATTATAATTTCATCTGTTGTAGTGAATAATGAAAATTTTAATCAGAATGCATATGAAAAAAATCTTATATTCATATCTGACTTATTTTCACGCTTTACTGTTTATTAACTATTTATTTGAAATCAGTATTAAAAATGAATAGAAAAGTTATCTTTAAGAGAAAAAGCTATAACAGTAACTGTTTTTCTCTAATAATTATGAGAGAAAACCTAATGTAGTCTATGGTAGTGTTGATTTGAATTTCGTTAACTTTGACTTAAGCTAATCATAAAAATTTTCATTTTGCTAACTTTGGCTTTAGTCAAATTATTTTCATTTAGCTTTCGCTTAGGATAAGAGAATCAACACTAGTCTATGAACAGATTCTCAAATAATTTTCTAAAAATAGATCTGAAACAATGACAACTGAAATGCATAAAAAATTGAAAGTCATTTTTTATTACCTGAGATTGTTTTACTTGTGGACTACGTATTGCTTTGTATACAGTTTTCAACATTATATCAATTTTTTCGATGTGTTTTTGTTAGAATTTTGAGCTCGAAATTGACAAATAGCTTAAAATTATTATAACCTGTTTATAACTTATTATATATTCAGGAAAATACTGTATATATCTTTCAAAATTATAAGAACTACTGAACTAAGAACTAGAATACTAAACAGTATTTTATTTAAGTTTGAAACAGTTTAATCGATTGATGATTATTGAGTGCTAACTCATTTTATATAATCTTAATTAACTTCATTAATAAGGAATCGTTTCCCTCCATATCTTATGATAAATATATTTCTATAGCAATTATCTCAGAGTTATTATCTTTCTTAGAAATTCAAAGTCCAACACTTTTTTGTTTTGTTTTTTATGAGTATAACATTTTATTGAAGGTAAAAAAATCTCTTGAATTGGTGTCAAAATAATAATTATATTAATAAAAGTAAAAATTTATATTATTGTTATCGAACTCTTTTGCTAGTCATTGAACTGAATTAGTATAAAGTTATTTTTGCTTATTATATGAGTGAAAAAGTGCGAAATAAATACCAATATTTGTCAATAAAGGCTTTGTTCCCTAAAAAACTTTATTCAAATTAAGACTTATTTTTAAGAAACCTTTATAAAAGTGCACTTTAATGAGAACTGACGGAAAGTTCGTCTCTTTGTATTCAAGTTATAAAAACTTTGTGGAAAAATTTATTCTATGAATAGTTAATCACAACTGAAGTTATAGTTCATTAAAGTTGAGAACTCAAGTGTTGGTATTTTGTGGAGAAAATACATTCATTGATAACACAAGTCATACATAGAATTAATTAAATAAAGTTCAAACTGTGAAAAACGCCTGAAAGTCAGCAACGGTTAAAAAGTCTAAAAATAAAACTCTTTTTTTAAAACTAAGCGATTAATTATAGTATTATTTTTGAGTTTCTAAAACTTTATAAATAGAAAACGAGAAGTTATGCTAAATATTTGAGAGCAAAGGAGAGAATAGAGATTGAGATAAAGTTAAAGTTAAAGACACTTTAAAGTGACTGATAGATAGAGTTAATCGAGTGTTTGGTAAGTATGTGCGCATTGATTATGAGCTCTGGTTAGCAACAAGTTATTGCTGTTAAGCCACAAATTTCTTTAAATGTTTACTTATTTTCAATAATAGTTTTGCTGATTATTATATCCTTCAGTGTCTATAAGAGTTTATTGTGCACAACATTTAGTTTAATATCAATTCAATGTGAATATGATTTCATTCTTAATCATAGTTTGATAACTGTCTGAACTTTTTTTATTACGATTTTTCCTGGAATTCATCTTATCATTTGTTTAGGGATCCTATTTTGAAGTAAAACTATTTTAAAGTACTGCAAAAGTTCATTGAATCTTTTGATAGTTTATTTCATATTTTTGTTAATCTTTTTTGTGATCAATTCAAAATTGTTTGCAGTGTTTATCACAATCATTGTTATTAATCATTAATAAGTTGATTAAATTAATATTTTATTTAACTTTGTAGAGTACAAGTCATTTATTTGCTAAGCTGTTGAAAAAGTTAATGCTTTTTGTGCCACATATTTTACTACTCTATCAATGTAAGTGTTTTCACATCTGTTTTAGACCTGAGTTAGACTTTTTATATAATTTTTTTTAAAAAAGAAATAGTTTTCACTATTGGCTATAGTTATTGCATAGCTATCAGTAAGAGTTTTAGAAAAACAACAAATTGTTATATAAAAATA